>CAIGQV010019186.1:5334528-5344950 GCA_903798115.1 Danio jaintianensis | reverse complement strand
CTGTGTAAAACATATGCCGGAATAGTTGGAGGTTCATTCCGCTGTGGTAACCTCAGATATATAAGGGACTAAGCCGAAGGAAAATGAATGAATGAATTTAATAATTTTATATAAAATTTAATTTCATGTGGAAACTTTTGGTGGAGCAAAACCATTTAAGAACATACATTTATTATTATTGTGAACCCTCCATTTAAATCAATCAGTTTCCTTGAATAGTCTGAGTTACCTTTACTTGTTGGGTTGTAAATTTCAGTGGTTTAATGGAATATTTCATCAAAAGAAATGCATGCTTTATTTAATTTACTTGAATTCTTGGATCTTTTAAATATCATACTGGATGTTTTTTACACAGGGATTGGTAACTAAAATTTCAGTTTTTCAGACAAATCAGGCTTGAATTATAGTTTTCTAGACCTTTATGGTGCCTTATGAAAGCTCCATTCCCCATTCATTCATTCATTCATTCATTTTCCATTGGCTTAGTCTCTATTTCAGAGGTCGCGACAGCAGAATGAACTGCCAACTGTTCCAGCATATTCCCTTTTAACCGCAACCCAGTACTGGGAAACACCCATACACTCTCACATTCACACACACACTCTATGGCCAATTTTTAATTCATTCATTTTCTTTTCGGCTTAGTCCCTTTATTAATCAGGGGTCGCCACAGCAGAATGAACCCCCAACTTATCCAGCATATGTTTTATGCAGCGGATGCCCTTCCAGCCACAACCCAACACTGGGAAGCACCCATACACTCTTGCATTCACACACATACACTATGGCTAATTTAGCTTATTCAGTTCACCTATGGTGCTATCTCCAAGTGTTTGGACTGAGGGGGAAACTGGAGCACCCAGAGGAAACCCACGGCAACGCGGGGAGAACATGCAAACTCCACACAGAAATGCCAACTGACCCAGCCGGGACTCGAACCAGTGACCTTCTTGCTGTGAGGCGACAGTGCTAACCACTGAGCTTCCGTGTCGCCCCATTCCCCATTCATCGTTACTGAAAAGAGTGCAGACAAGAGCTATGCACTTTTTTGGTCCAATGGACAAAAACAAAGACATGGTGACTTTGTTGGCGTGTACTATTCCTCTAAACTTCCTCTGCAAATATCTAGCAAAACTTGTCCTTTCTGTCCTTTCTTGTCTAGTTCAAACCTCCCAAACTCTGTGTTTTCCCCGTCACACTTTCCCCCAGGTTTCTGACAGTATCTGCTGTGCAGTGCTTGAAAAGCTGCTGCAGATAAGCATATCGGCCGCTCACAGCTCTGTTTGATGTTCAGTAATAAGGAGCTGTAATTTATCGTACTCCCGCCTGCTGGCTCATACCTCGCAGAGACTGATGATAATCAGTTTTTACAGCCCTTTGTGCAGCAGGATAAGAGAGAGCGATGTGAACGCCAGCCACTCTCACGCCAGCGGTGCCATTTAGTGTTAGTTATGAACCCCAAAACAGAGTCGAAGGTCAGGCCTTACACATTTCATCTAATTAAATTGCTGCAAGATTTATCATGTATGAATACGTCTGATTAAGTATTTGAATAGCGCAGTTAGAATTGCCTCATTTTGTAACTGCATTATTCACATATTTAAATATTTATGCTTTTTTGCTGTTATTGTTTGTAAGACAACTTTTTGATTGTGTTTTGAGCTTTTATCTCTAGTTTTCATAAAGTGTTTTTGAGAAAAACTTTCAAAATACATTAAATTGTGAAAACTTATTTTTTTTTTGCCTGTTTACAGTATTTTCTTAATCATGGAGTAATTTCAAGAGTTCACACTTAGCTGATGATATATAATAAAGCATGTTTGGCATGCTGTCCCAGGAGAGAGCCCTGAGCTCATAAGATCCTCGAGCCCGGGGCTCCCTCCAATTTGAAGGGTGAGAGGGGAGTTTGAGCTCAGGTAGGTCTTGAGAACACCCCTGGTTTATTTAGGACCTAATGCCAATTTGGTTTAGTCAATTCGCTTATGTCGCATGTCTTTAGACTGTGGGAGGAAACTGGGGAACCTGTGGGAAACCCACGCGAGCACAGGGAGAACATGTGAACTCTGCACAGAAATGTCAACTGGCCCAGTAAGGACTTGAACCGGTGACGTTCTTGCTGTGAGGCAACAGTGCTAAACACTGAGCTGCCGTGTCACCCTATCTAGGAAAAGGGAGGAGGAGTAGGGGTGGAAGGGGGGATTTTTCAAGACGAAGATAACTAAGGTAAGAAACTCTGGTTATTTATAGTGTGTTAGGATTCATCTGATTGGTAAATCATGTGTTAGCTAATGCGGGGCCAGCCGTGGTCAATCACGGTCAAATTTTTACATTTAAATCCTTTATTATTTCATATTTAAAGATATTTGTGTGCTGCTGCCCATCCCTCTGTATAATAAGCAATATGTAAGTGCTTTGTGGACACCCCTATCACTAACTAATGACCACTATCATTACAAAGAGATTCCTAAAATTCCCTTTGTAAAAACAATTTACTCAAAAACCCTGTGAGAAGAAGGCGCGAGGTGGTAGCGTTTTTTATTTTTATGTAGACAATAATAACCTTTTACATTTGAATGCTTTAATATATGGTATTTAAAGATATTTGTGTGCTGCTGCGCATCCCTCTGTGTGTAATAAGCAATGTGTACGTGTGTTGGGAACCCACCTATCACTAATTAGAGATCACTATCACTACAAAGTGATCACTACTGCATGAAAATTGCATGATTACTGCAAACGAGCAACAGCAAAATAAGCTTTGACAATTTCTGCTAAGATAAAATTGATATATAATCATGCAAATAATATGTAAAAATATCCCGTTAAAAAAAATGTATAATCGATAAAGTTTGGTGTATGTAAGTGCTACTGAAGTGGAGGTTTATTAAAAAGATTGCCTTTAAAAATATGTATTGTAAGTGAAATATACACACACAAATTCATAAAGTGCCATGAATTGTAAATATATAAGTGCTTAAAATTTCTAGTTAGTGATAGGGGTGTCCACAAAGCCACACAGAGGGATGTGCAGCAGCACAGGAATATCTTTAAATATGAAATATTAAAGGATTTAAATGTAAAAAATTATCATTGTCTACATAAAAATAAAAACCGCTACCACCTCCCATGCCTTCTTCATCTCACGGGGCTTTGGTAGTCTATTTCAGTTGCCTTACTTGTTGCAACATGTAAACAATGCACCTTAACAATGCACCTCCTTTTCATGCCCATAGGCGTACAAATGAACACAAATGCAATTGCTATTTAAACAACATGGCACAAAATGTGAAAATGATACCTGTGCCAGATTGAAACTAGCATAAAACACTTTGTCGCTCATGGTGCTGCATAGAACCAGGTGTATGATAAGGCCCTATGGGTCTTGTGGGTTTCCTAGGGTGCTACTAATTTGTTTCATATGTGATCACTATTAAACAAAGCAATGGTAACATTCGTCTTCATATTTAAAGATATTTGTATGCTGCTGCGCATTCCTGTGTGTGTAATAAGCAATGTGTACGTGTGTTGTGGACCCACTGATCACTAACTAGAGACCTCTATCACTACAAAGAGATTCCTAAAATCCCCTCTGTACAAACATTTTACTCCAATACATCAACAAGAAATTTGAACCTAACTATGCACATTTTGAACCCACCTCACTAACTAACACCCTCACTAGGGCTCTGTGAGTCTTCTTGGTTTTTTAGGGTGCTACTAATGTGTTTCATATTATGTGATAACTACTAATCAAAGCAATGGTAACATTTGTGTGTTTTATTTTCCAGAGTCGTGTCTTACCCAGTGACTGCAGACTATCAGTGACGGTGAGTTTATCTTTGCCGCATTGACCCGCTTCACCCACGATGGCCAAATCGGTGATGTGCAGTTTGACAAGAAAGCCTTCATCCACTGTGATGTCCCAAGAGCAGCTCAAGTTTGCAGGATAAGCTTGAGGATACTTCTCTGAGTTTATCTGACCTTTACGTCCAAACAGCTTCCCAGGGGAGCCGCAGCCCGAGTCTGAACACAGAGAGAGAGAGTTATTGTCACAAAGAGAAATTCATCATGCTTAAATATCATCTGGCTTCACGTAGGGTAGAAAAGCATGTCATGCTCAATGATGCCGCTGCAATTTGGGCTTGTTAACAAAGCCGATCTGATTGATTTTCTTCAAGTGCTGCACTAAAATGATGTTGTCTGTTTTGAATGGGATTTGAGCTACTGCAATACAGCAATTCCAAGAGAATAGAAATAGCACACACACACAAGATCTGATTTAATGTCTTTTTCCTACAGAGAAAATCAGTTAGATGGAGAGGATACAGAGACTTTTGCTTAAGTCTCTAACTGCTCAGCAGGCACAGGACGTCAACGTCGTGGGGACGTTGCATTTTGTTTGGAAATGAAAATCAGGTTGACATCAGAACCCAACGTCAGGCCGATGTCAACGTCCAACCTAACATCAACCAAATATCAACGTCTAATGATGTTACAGCTTGACGTTGTGTGAACGTTACCACTATGACATCTATCAGACGTTGTTTTTTGGTTGCCATACCTGACAAATAAATGTCAGTATCTGATCAGTATTGGTTTAAGATGTTGGCTTGGCGATGGATTTTGGTCACTTTACAACACAACCTAAAATCAACCAAATATCAACGTCATTTCACGTCGTTATTGGACGTCAAAATAACGTTGTCCTTAGACGCTGGCTAGACGTTGAATTTTGGTCACCTGATGTCACGACCTAAATCTAACCTAATATTAACGTCTTATGGCGTTGTGTGCCTGCTGGGTGCCCACATATTTCTTTTTTTTTTTTTTAATGTAGGAACTTCTATCTCACCGAATTAATCAAATTAATTGAGAGACAAAAAGAGAGAGAGACAAAAAAATTGACCACTTTGAAGTTCTCAGTTTCTCAGTAAGTTACAACATACAATACTGTATGTGTTTGAATAAAACATCATTTTAGTTTTTTGTTCTGCAAATTACTGAAGACTTTAACTTTCAATTTACAATAACATAAAATGTTGCTGTATTAAGAGCTTCAAATTGCAAATGGTCAAAATGACAAAAAATGCCATGTTTTCTGGCCTCTTTATGTTAACTTTTAGACAACACAATACCAATATTTTAACTTCAGAAGAGTTAAGAAATCAGTTTTTGTAAATATGTAAAAATTAAAACCATCAGCTGTGGAAGCCAGTTGCCATTTTCTGAAAAGAAGAAGAAAAGGTAAAAAAAATAATAATAATTTGCAATTTGGGGTATTTTTATGCCTGTAAAATCATCTTTTTTTTTGTTTATGCCAAAAATCATTTGAATATTATGTAAAGATCATGCTCCATGAAGGTATTTTGGTACATTTAGGTATTTCCTAAATATATCAAAACTCATTCTTTGATAAGTAATGTACATTGCCGAACACTTATTTTGTTCAACTTTTGAGGCGATTTTCTTAGTATTTAGAGATTTTTTTAACCGTCAGGATCCAGATTTTTAAATAGTTGTATCACAATCAAATATTCTCATATACAGCTGAAGTCAAAATTATTAGCCCTGCTGTGAGTTTGTTTTTCTTTTTCAAATATTTCCCAAATTATGTTTAACAGAGCAAGGAATTTTTCACAGTATTTTCTATAATATTTTTTCTTCTGGAGAAAGGTTTATTTGCTTTATGTCGGCTAAAATAAAAGCAGTTTTTAATTTTTTTAAAAACCATTTTAGGGTCAATTTCATTAGCCCCCTTAAGCAATATTTTTTTCGATTGTCTGCAGAACAAGCCATCGTTATACAATGCTTTGCCTAATTACCCTAATTAATATTTCTGACTTCAACTGTACTAACAAACCATACATCAATGGAAAGCTTATTTATACAGCATTCAATTAATGTAAAACCCAATAAAAACAACACAAAACTGACCCTTATGGCTGGTTTTGTGGTCCAGGGTCACATATATGATTCTGTCTTACTACTGTGAGTGTATTTACCTTCTGGAGCCGGTGTGCTGATTGTTGGTCCAGTGGTTGTTGTATTGGGGGTTGTTGGTGGTGTGGTTGTAATTGGTGGAGCACTAGCTAGGGTGTATGTGGCACTAAAGCCTTTAGCAGACCTGCAGGAATCAGACTTGAAACGAACCACCATACTGCTGCCACTAGACAACTCCGGCGCCGGGACCTTGTTTCCACAGAAACGACCTACAGTAATTGAGATTTATATGTTTTGGCAGATAAAAAATGAGCGCACAGATGTTCGCCGAGGAACAAAGCGAGCTTTTTTGGATTCAGTAAATGTCAAATCTCACCCAGTTGGGCGGCACCATCTGAAGCACCATCATAGATGTCCACAAAGTCACCACATGATTCTGGGACGAGGTCAAAAGCTGTGAATGTTAGCCGGATCTTTTCCCCATCAGGTACTCGTATCATCCACTGAGCAAACCACACAAATGAATAATATTAGTTATATACTTTTTTGGAAATAGGCTAATTTTACAGTTAAACAGTTGAGTTTCACCATTTTTTGATCGATTCAGCTGATCTCTGGGTCTGGCTGGAGCCTTTTAGCTTAGCTTAGCATAATTCATTGAATCGGATTAGACCAATAGCATCTCGCTCAAAAATTATTCTATTTTCTATTTAAAGCTTGACTCTTCTGTAGTTAAATGGTGTATTAAGACTGACAGAAAATAAAAAGTTGCTATTTTCTAGGTCTATGTAGCTATAATAATTATACTGTAATTCAGAGGGAAAAAATCCTGAAAATCTTGCAACCATGGAGACATTTGTGAGACAATTCAGAACCATTTTCTGGTGCTGTGTAATATTATTGTGCCTGCTTCAGCCATGGTGCAGCAGCAAAGATTATTACGCAGGAACGAAAGTATAGTTAGGCCATCCGCTGCGTAAATACATATGCCGGAATAGTTGGCGGTTCATTCCGCTGTGGATGAGAGTATAATTCCTAGTCATATTAGCCTAGAAAATAGCAACTTTTCATTTTCTGTCAGTCTTGCCACATGATTTAAACAGAAAAAGTCAAGCTTTAAATTGGAAATTTATCAAAAGTCTTTTTTAAATTTTTTGAGCAAGGTGCTAATAGTCTAATCTGATTCAATGGTCTATGCTAAGCTAAGTTAAAAGTGCTCGTGCCAGTAGAACTGAAGGTCTTTGCCTGAACCTGAATGGGCTTAATTTCTATCATTTTACATGGGTCTGAATAAGTTGTTTGTGATGCCTTTCGATTAGCATGAGAAACGTGAAAATGGATGCCAAGGAGGTAAAATGGAGGCTTTCATCTGGCTATTATGTTTTGGTTGCACCGGCGACTACTGCAAAGTCTGAGGTGTGGGAAAATTTGAATAATGTCAGGCTATAAACGGGTTCTGGCTTTTAAAAAGCTGTCAATCAAAATGTAGGACTTGATCTGAATTCTGTCAGGCTCAGGCCTTGTCGGGCTTAACTTTTAAGGCCTGATTACAGCTCTAACTGCCAGACAGGGGTCTAACTGCAGTCTAACTGCCAGATGGACTCAAAAATGGTAAATGCTCCTTTAACATTTGCATTAATTGCCGCAGTTGAATAACCAGATTGCATGTAAACTTCTAATTTTGGCATTTTGTGCTTTGCAAATGCGCAACACATGGACTGATCCGAATGCAATTTTGGTATCCTGACAGGCCTGTTGATTGAAATAGTGCTTCCTCGTGCATCTTTAGTTAGTTTGGGGGCTGGCTGTAGATTAGCTGATGTGGGTAAATATCCTGCCAGATGGAGCTCGCTGAGAGGAAGATTTCAGCAATCTGACTTCCACAATCAAAGCCCCTCGTGTCAAAACCCATCATCAAAAAATCCTCACGAACACCACTGTTTCCTGTATGAGTGTCGCTGGATTCAGTATTCATAGTAATTTGTCAGAAAACAAGATGGATATGTATATTTTTGTAGTATTTTTAGATGGAAATATATTTTTAATTTGAAGTTATATAGAAAATGTGCATCTATAGCGTCCCTATAGGTTTCCTCCGGGTGCTCTGGTTTCCCCCACAGTCCAAAGACATGCGCTATAGGTGAATTGCATAAACTAAATTGCTGGAAGGGCAACCGCTGCACAAAACATATGCTGAAATAGTTGGTGGTTCATTCCGCTGTGGCGACCCCTGACAAATAAGGGACTAAGCCGAAGGACAATGAATGAAGGAATGATGTGCCAAGCAATTGTGTGTTAGGTTGTTTATCTAAATCTGACCAATCAGATGAGGCCTTTACCATTTCTCCAGTAGGTGCTGTTAGCTGAACCTAGAGCTGAAAATAAATACTAATGCCAGGAGACAAGAGAGGAAAATCACAACAGCCAATAAGAATCAGAATTTCAGAATCAGAGGTTTTCAGTCATTCGTTGTGTTTTAATGTCTAAATGTTTTATTTTATTTTATTTATTTAGCTCAGAAAACTATCTATTACCTGTTTATTTTAGTGTGATCAGTACATGAATGTTTTTTTTTAATTGCTGATAAAATAGTTTTTTGTTTTTTTTAAGTTAGTTATATCGTAAGAAATATCGATATCGCAAGGCTCAAAACAATATCACATATTATTTTCACACTATCATGCAGCCCTATTACTCACCATTTACTTGTTCAATACCTATTTGAGTTCTTTTCTTGAAACACACACACAAACAAAAAAGATATTTTGAAAAATGCTGCTAGCTGGGACACATTGACTTTCATAGTCATTATTGTCCTACTATGAACTTCAAAATATCTTCTTTTGTGTTCAACAGGAGAAAGAACCTCATCAAGATTTCAAACACACATGAAGACGAATAAATGATGAGGTAATTTAAATTTTTAGATCAACTATTAGGTTAGATTCAACTTGTAGAAATGCAGTTTAGATCTAACCAGGAGTGCAATAGCAGCAAGTGCAGGATATAGGCATAAGTTATAAGTGCAATTATAGAAAACTATGGGTAATATTTACAGAGAGATGTACTATGACCATAATATAGATCTCACAGATCTTCAACAGATCACTGGAACAGCGCAAAGTTCCATCCTGCTTCAAATGCTCCACCATCATCCCAATCCAGAAGAAGCCAAAGATCACAGGACTCAATGACTACAGACCTGTTGCCTTAACATCTGTGGCCATGAAGTCATTTGAAAGACTGGTGCTAGCATATCTGAAGGACATCACTGGACCTTTTCTGGACCCCCTGCAGTTTGCCTATAGAGCAAACCGGTCTGTGGATGATGCAGTCAACATGGGACTGCATTATACCCTACAACATCTGGACAAACCAGGGAACTACGCAAGGATTCTATTTGTGGACTTCAGTTCTGCCTTTAACACCATCGTCCCATCATTGCTCGAGTACAAACTGATCCAGCTCTCTGTTCCTAGCTCTGTCTGTCAATGGATCACCAGCTTTCTGACAGATAGACAACAGCTAGTCAGAATGGGCAAAATCACATCCGACAGCCGCACCATCAGCACCGGTGCCCCCCAGGGATGTGTTCTCTCCCCACTGCTCTTCTCCCTGTATACCAATGACTGCACTGCAAAAGACCCCTCCATCAAGCTCTTGAAATTTGCGGACGACACTACTGTTATCGGCCTCATCCGGAACGGTGACGAGTCTGCATACAGACAAGAGGTGGAGCGGCTGGCTCTATGGTGTAGATGCAACAACCTGGAGCTGAACACGCTCAAAACGGTGGAGATGATAGTAGACTTTAGGAGAAACCCCCCTGCACTTCCCCCACTCACCATCATGAACAGCACTGTGGCTGCAGTAGAGTCATTCAGGTTCCTGGGCACCACCATCTCTCAGGATCTGAAGTGGGACATTCACATAGACTCTATTGTGAAGAAAGCCCAGCAGAGACTGTACTTCCTTCGTCAGCTGAGGAAGTTCAACCTGCTACAGGAGCTGCTCGTACAGTTCTACTCAGCTGTCATCCAACCCATCCTCTGCACTTCAATCACCGTCTGGTTCGGCTCAGCTGCCTAAACCGACCTCCGTAGGCTACAGCGAATAGTCCGGACTGCTGAACGAATAACTGGCACTACCCTTCCTACACTTCAAGAACTGTACTCTTCCAGATTGAGTAAAAGGACCTGCAAAATCACTCTGGACCCTTCACACCCAGCACACTTTCTGTTTGAACTGTTACCGTCTGGAGCACAAAAACAGCCAGACACAGGAAAAGTTTCTTTCCTCAGGCCATCTACCTCATGAACAGCTAATTATTCCCCTACTGTGCAATAAACATGTGCAATACTTTCTCCATACGCATTTGTACACAGCACCTTATAACAATATACAATGCAATACTTTTTCCATACGCATTTGTACGCAGCACCTTATAACAGTATAACAGTATACAATGCAATACTTCTCCAT
>CAIGQV010019186.1:5316712-5330015 GCA_903798115.1 Danio jaintianensis | reverse complement strand
CCATACTTGGCCACACTACACTTCACTTCACTTCACTTCACTTGATTAGGTACACCTTACTAATACTGAGTTGGACCCCCTTTTGCCTTCAGAACTGTCTTAATCCTTCGTGGCATAGATTCAACAAGGTACTGGAAATATTCCTCAGAGATTTCAGTCCATATTGACATGATAGCATCACGCAGTTGCTGCAGATTTGTCGGCTGCACATCCATGATGCGAATCTCCCATTCCACCACATCCCAAAGGTGCTCAATTGGATTGAGATCTGGTGACTGTGGAGGCCATTTAATTACAGTGAACTCATTGTCATGTTCAAGAAACCAGTCTGAGATGATTCGTGCTTTATGACATGGTGCGTTATCCTGCTGGAAGTAGCCATCAGAAGATACAGGGTACAGTGTGGTCATAAAGGGATGGACATGGTCAGCAACAATACTCAGGTAGGCTGTGGAGTTGACACAATGCTTAATTGGTACTAATGGGCCCAAAGTGTGCCAAGAAAATATCCCCCACACCATTACACCACCACCACCAGCCTGAACCGTTGATACAAGGCAGGATGGATCCATGCTTTTATGTTGTTGACGCCAAATTCTGACCCTACCATTCGAATGTTGCAGCAGAAATCGAGACTCATCAGACCAGGCAATGTTTTTCCAATCTTCTATTGTCCAATTTTGGTGAGCCTGTGCGAATTGTAGCCTCAGTTTCCTGTTCTTAGCTGACAGGAGTGGCACATTTGCGCCCACAGAACTGCCGCTTACTGGATATTTTCTATTTTTCGGACCATTCTCTGTAAACCCTAGTGATGGTTGTGCGTGAAAATCCCAGTATATCAGCAGTTTCTGTAATACTCAGACCAGCCTGTCTGGCACCAACAACCATGCCACATTCAAAGTCACTTAAATCATCTTTCTTCTCCATTCTGATGCTCGGTTTGAACTGCAGCAGATCGTCTGACCATGTCTACATGCCTAAATGCATTGAGTTGCTGCCATGTGATCAGAAATTTGCGTTAACGAGCCGTTGGACAGGTATACCTAATAAAGTGGCCAGTCAGTGTATACTTATGAATTATATAAAGAATATACAGTTCTGTGCAAAAGTTTTAGGCCGCCAACACTGTTATTTTAATGGTGGTATATTGTATATATGTAAAACTTTACCACAAAACCAATCATAAGTGTAAATGTTTTAGCATTTTATTTTTTACTTGAGATTTATACAGGGTGAATAAATGATCTTTCAGTTGATGTATGGTTTGTTAGGATAGGAGTTAGGTTAAAGTCTGAATTATTTTGGTTTAATTGTTTACGACATGTGAAAGACAGTGTTGGAGAGAGGCTGTTTGAGTTGCATTTCTACCAGTGTTGTTAGCAATATTGTCTGAATCGATGGAATTGTGAATGTTAAAAAGTACAGATAGGTTTTAATGCATTATTCCGTTCCTTCTGGAAAGGACGTCAGTGGTAATAGTTTTCATTTTCAGCATGATAATGATCCGCTAATTGCAGTGAAAATCTATTTGGAGAAAGAAAACAGCTGAAACAGACATCCGAAATGGAATGGCCTCCACAGAGTCCAGACCTAAATATTATAGAGGCTGTATGAGATCACTTAGATGGAAAAAGAAAGATATGACACTCTAAACCTATTGAAGAACTCTGGAAAGTGCTAAAAGAAGCCTGATACTATAGACCATTTCAATGTGGTCATGTCATTGGCCCATGAACATTTCCTGCTTGTTATCAAACTATTTCATAACTGTAACAAGAGGCAATTCAATCACAACTTGATGTTAAAACAGGTATCATAACATTATTTATCAATATGTGGCTCTTTTTGGATTCTCTGAAGCTGTAGAAATTAAAAATGTAAAACAGGAAATACGTCAGGACCATTGTTTTTGTTGACATCCCTCAAAATGGTCTATAACACAGCACATTAAATATATATGTGTGGGTGTGTGTTGTATTATATTTTTTCCATTATTCATTTCTTTATTGTTTTAACATTTATTTATTGACTTTTTGTTTTTTAAAGAAGGAAAAAAATTTTCCACATCTTTTTTCCATCTCTTATTACGTTTTAAGTGTGCAAGTTTTCTTGTTGTACAGTATGAGTTCTGTCATTCAGTACTAATCAGTATACGCGAAAGTTTAAAAGGCAAAAAAAAAAAACGGTGAGCGATTTCATTCAGTCAGTCTGTCAGAAGTGAATAGTCTCCTGCCCTCTGGAATGAATGCAGGCAGATCCCTCCTGCTCTCGTGGTAATTAACTTACACAGTTTTTTTTCTGACTCTCTGCAGGGAATGGAAATGATGACCATCAAGACTCACCGATGGTGCCGAGTTCATCCCTCAAAGAGACAGAGTCGGCCTGACACATGCTGGAGTCCTCGATGGAGAAATGCTCAAACCACAGATGAACCACCTGCAGGAACACACTCATCAACTGAGGCTGAGACACATTTTACACACACACCCGCTACACATTTCATATATTTCACTTGGTGGAGAAACTAAATTTCACTGAATTGAATTGTGAGCTTTAATTCTGAATTAAGAAATGAAAATACACTGTAAAAAATCCGTAAATTAGGAGTTTTCCATATTTTGTGATTCAGGTTTTTATTTTTCCCCGTTTATTTATGCTTTTGAATTGCATTATGGGACTTTGACAGCAACTTTTAACCTTGAAACATTTGAAAAAATGACCTTTATGAACATTTTTAATAGTTTAAAGCGATGTATTGTCTGGGTTGTATATTACGCTACAAAAACCTTGTAATAAACTGCTAGTACATTTTCTGTTATTTTACTTTTTTACTGACTTATTTCTCTCTATATTACTTCTTATACATTATATTATTAAAAACGACTAAAATGTCCATAATAGTCACTTTGGTAAACTGTAGAGTTGAATTTTCTACCTCAAAAGTCGACAGTGCACAGATCAAGGTGCCATAATGCAATTCACAAACCTTAAAGGGCACCTAGTTTACCCCTTTTTCCAGATTTAATATAAGTCTTTTATGTCTCCAGAATGTGTCTGTAAAGTTTCAGCTCAAATCACCCATCAGATTATTTATTAGACCTTTCCGAAGTTTGTCATTTTTAGCTCTGAGCATCTTGTAGCTGTTTTGGTGGACTGTGCCTTTAATGCTAGTCCTCTCCGCCCACCGTTCCCACGTGCCTGTCAGTGTGCCTCAATCTCCGCCCTCGGCTGCCTCAGATAACAGACAGACATGAAGGAAGCAGATCTCACGTAACGTTTGTGAGAAATACTACAGTAAGAACTTTCCCAGTGATTATTTGATGTATTTGTTGTGGAGTTGCAATGATGAGTCAAACACAATGTCGTTACAAAGTTCAAGCACACACACAGATGCACACACACACACACGACAAATGCACGGCAAATGTGACAGGATACACATTAATATCCTCTGCTGTATGGATATCCGTTATGTTACTGTACAAAATAAACCTGATTTAACGCCCACAACCTGGGATTGAAGCGTCTTCTTTTATAATTGTACTGACACGCGGCTGTGGTGATAAAGTAAAGCTGAAGTAAATCGCTGTAATTCATTACAAACATGCACTGTTTTAAACACGTGTTAAACTTGTAAAACTCACTCTTGATCACATTTGATGATGATTGATGATTTGGATGCTATTTTAATGTCAGGAAATTAAAAAAAAGAGACTTATTGTCTTTATATCACCCCAATATGCCTGTGGACACACTATACATACACACAGTTCTGTCCAAACAGCTTAAAAAAGATTTTTTTTCATCATAGGTGCCCTTTAAATAAATGGAAAACACTTGTGAATCACAAAATATGGAAATTGTTCATTAACAGATATTTTTTTTACAGTGTAAAGTGTAAAAAACAAAGTACTCGAATAATCTTTATTTACAACTTGTTAAAGCATATATATATATATATATATATATATATGTATATATATCTTTAAGTCTTAAACCATACACAATCTGATGTCAAATAAATGTGCTATAAAATAATATTTAGATTTACAATTCCTGGTTATCCAGTTGATACAAATGTGTTGAATGACGGGTTGGTTAACATTAAGGCTTATTCATTCATTCATTTTCTTTTCGACATGCGCTATAGGTGAATTGGGTAAGCTAAATTGTCCGTAGTGTATGTGTGTGAATGATAGTGTATGGGTGTTTCCCTGTGATGGGTTGCAGCTGGAAGGGCATCCGCTACGTAAAACATATGCTGGATAAGTTGGCGGTTCATTCCGCTTTGGTGACCCCAAATTAATAAAGGGACTAAGCCGAAAAGAAAAGGAATGAATGAGCCAGGAAATTTTCACAGTATTTCTGACAATATTTTTTTCTTCTAGAGAAAGTCTTATTTGTTTTATTTCGGCTAGAATTAAAAACTTTTTAAAACCATTTCAAGGTCAATATTATTAGCCTCCTTAAGCAATATTTTGTTCGATTGTCTACAGAAAAAACCATCATTATACAATGATTTGCCTAATTAACCTAGTTAAGCCTTTAAATGTCACTTTAAGCTGAATACTAGTATCTTGAAAAATATCTAGTGAAATATTATGTGCTGTCATCGTGGCAAAGATAGAAGAAATCAGTTATTAGAAATGAGTTATTAAAACTATTATGTTTAGAAATGTGTTGAGAAAATGTCTCCATTAAACAGAAATTGAAGAAAAAATATAAAAGAATTAAAATTGAACAGGAGGGCTAATCATTTTGACTTCAACTGTATATATTTTGATTTTGCCCTTTTCATTCTAATTTTGTATTTTTTTTTGTAAAGCACTCTGGATCAACTACGGCTGTGTTAAAATTGTGCTCTATACAGAAAGTTTGCATTGCCTTGCTTTGCCTATGTTGCACAGCAAACAAAGACAATGCAGGATTTATTTATTTGCCCCTTTATAGGTTTTTTTTTTTTTTAGGCAAATGTAAAGGAAACGTCCAAAAAATACACTTTTAAATGTTTATTTGGTCACATTTTTTTTAAATTAGTGTCTGTAGATTTCACAAACAGTACAGATTATTCATTCATTCATTCATTTTCTTTCGGCTTAGTCCCTTTATTAATCTGGGGTTGCCACAGCAAAATAAACCGCCAACTTATCCAGCATATGTTTTACACAGCGGATGCCCTTCCAGCTGCAACCCAGTACTGGGAAACACCCATACACACTCATTCACACTCATACACTATGGCCAATTTAGCTTATTCAATTCACCTATAGCACATGTCTTTGGACTGTGGGGGAAACCGGAGCACCCAGAGGAAACTCACGCCAACACGGGGAGAACATGCAAACTCCACACAGAAATGCCAACTGACCCAGCCGGGACTCGAACCAGCGACCTTCTTGCTGTGAGGTGACAGTGCTAACCACTGAGCTACCGCGCCACACAGTACAGATTATTATAGGCTGTTTTGTGTCTGTTTTTACAGTACAGACTTTGCTATTTTATACCTATCTATAAGTATTGTGTATATTCTGAAGTTTTTTTTACAGAGGGTTATGTGCATAAATTATTAACCTAATTAGATACAACATTTTATTCTACAAAAAAAAATTTTTTTGCAGTATTTTGTAAAGTAATTTATACAGTGATTGCAAAAAGATGGACCACCAAAAATGATAAGAATTTTAAACCTCATCCAGAATTTTGGTTCCAGAAATATATGCAAATTAGCACATAATTAATTATTAATGTATTATTTGCATATTTAAAGCACTTTTAGAACATTTGCATTCCAAAAAAAATGCTTGCAATTTTTTTTATATAGTAATGCTACGCCTAACTATTTTTTTGTTGTTGTTTTTTGCCCTGTTCACTTGCTTTTGCTTACTTGGAGAAATGCTTCAGGTGTTATTTTACTCCCATGAAATGTTTGCATTATTGTGCAAATATCCTGGAAGTAAGAAAGGGATTACAGGAAGCTTCTTAGAGCTATTTTTGAGAGTGTCACACAGTTTCACTTCGTAATTTACATATATATAGTGCTTTCTGAAGAGGAGAATGCTGAATTGCATTGCACAGATTTCACAATAGCCTTGTTCCCGCTAGGAACCAAATTCAACCAAATGTTTAGTCAGTTTGCTCTGAGAAAGGAGGCATGAACTGAGAGATCGAAATTTCCCAGATTTTTTGACATGTACGTTTCAGAAGTTAGTCTAAAACAGCCAGTCTGCCAAAATAGCTTTGAATGGATCATTTGAATCAGTGAATCATTTACTGGAGTCTCACTCTGAAATCATTTGAATTAAGTGAGTTTTTAATTGGAGATTCACTCAGAATGGATCCTTTAAATCAGTGAATGATTTACTGCAGACTCACTCTGAATGGATCATTTGAATCAGTGGGTGTTTAACTGGAGATTCACTCTAAATTGATTATTTGAATCAGTGAATTATGTACTGCAGACTCTCTCTGAAATTATCATTTGAATCAGTGAGTTTAACTGGAGATTCACTCTGAACGGATCATTTGAATCAGTGAATCTTTTACTGGAGACTCACTCTGAAATGATCATTGGAATCAATGAGTTTTTAATTGGAGATTCACTCTGAATGGATCATTTAAATCAGTGTATCATCTACTGCAGACTCACTCTGAATGGATCATTTGAATCAGTGAATCTTTTTTTGGAGATTCACTCTGAACAGATCATTTGAATCAGTGAATCATTTACTGGAGCATCACTCTGAAATAATTTGAATCAATGAGTTTTTAACTGGAGATTCACTCTGAACGGATCATTTTAATCAGTGAATCATTGATTGCGGACTCACTCTGAACGGATCATTTGAATCAATTAGTTGTTAACTCATTCACAGATGTCAGTCTAATTCACAAATATATTGTTCAGTGCAATTTGTGATAAAAAAAAAACGGATAAAATTGCTCTTTTTCATGAATCAAACACCACTATGGCGTCTCTAAACAGTTTTTCCTCTCCAAATAACTTTACTCCGCTTCATTCAGGAAATTTAATAGAGTAAAAAGTGTAGTATTTCATTTTGGAATGCAAGAAAGTACAAATTTTCTAAAATAACAATACTCTGATAAAGTACAGATACTTAAAATATACTTCAATACAGTAGTGAATTAAAAAATACAGCTCTGATTTAACAGAAACTCACCTTTTCGACTTGAGTTGTTCCTCTCAAGGACAAAAACCACAACTAGTCCAACACAGACTGCAGTCAGGGCTACAAACAGGAAGATCAGACTCTTCTCTAGTCCCGTCAGACTTTTCTTAGACTTCATTTGTGCTGATGGTTGATGTCCAGTGCACAAACAGTGTGATTTGTGTCCTCAGATGGAGTTGACGTAGCAGCGTTTCCCTCAGTGATGCTCTAATATTTATAATGTTGCATTGACCTTTATGGAGATGTACTTTAGTCTCAGATGGGCTGGCTGATGTGCGACTCTGCAAAAGCACTTTCTGCGAGTGTCTTCTTGACGCTTTTTACTGCATGTGCAACAGGTCAGATTGTAAATTTAGGAAATCGTGCTGGTTTTATCTCGGAGGGCTTATCAGTCAAGTGAAATGGGTGATTACGGTCTCAAATGATTAACTAGAGAAGTATCTTGCATTTCAAAAAATACTTTCTCACTTAGAGGTTTGGTCTTGTTTGGAGTACAAATATTTCAAATTTCATAAATCAAGAGGCAAGTTTGTTTTTCAGAAAACAAAGGTCAAAATTAAGTGTGTTTCTGCTTAAAAACAGGTGAAATAATCGAAAAACAAGTTTATTTTGCTTACCCCTGTCACAGATTGCTTAGTTTGTTTTATGGAAAAAATTAAGTTTGACTAGTTTTGAGACTACTTGTCTCAAAAAGGCTTCTTGATTTAAGAATTTGTAGATATTTAGACTACACTTAAAAAATGTTTTTGCTGCTTGTTCAAACTACTTATTTAAAATAAGTTGAATCAACACAATTTTTTACTTAATTGTTTTATGTTCACTTAAATTTGTAAAAACAATTACAGTTTTTCTCAATTGCTAAAACACTAAAACCCATTGGCTGAACGAAGTTCTCAATTGCCTGACCTCATTTTTCTAATTGTGCAGTCTGTTGTCAATACCTTAAACCATTTCACATGGTAAAACACTTTTCAGCAAAACTCTAAACACATTCTCATTCTCAAAACACATTCTGCACTCTAATGCACGTCATCCATGCTGGTAAACACAAGTAGCAACAATCAAATACAAATAGAGAACAGATGTCATTGATTAAACAAAACCACTCAAAATTGATGTCAAGTTTTTCAAATGATGTGACACAACCGATAAGCAAACAGGTTGTTGAAGGAGGGAAGGAGAGTGTCTAAGCATGGTTAGAAGAAACAACGTAAAAGGATGAGTGCAATGGGCAGTTTATGAACTTGTACCCAGGGCCGGCGCGTCTATAGAGGCGGCAGAATAGTGAAGGCTGGCTTCCGCGACATCCCCCTAGGTGTTTACTAGGTTGCTGTTGGAAGTGGTGTTAGTGAGGCCAGCAGGGGGCGCTCAACCTGCGGTCTGTGTGAGTCCTAATGCCCCAGTGTAGTGAAGGGGACACTATACTGTCAGTGAGCACCGTCTTTCAGATGAGAGGCTAAACCGAGGTCCTGACTCTCTGTGGCACTTCTCATAAAGCGTAGGGGTGTAACCTCGGTGTCCTGGCCAAATTCCCTCCATCGGTCCTTAACCATCATGGCCTCCCAATCATCCCCATCCACCAAATTGGCTGTATCACTGTCTCTCCACTCCCCCTATAGCTGGTGTGTGGTGAGCGCACTAGGACTGTTGTCCTGTGGCTGCCGTCGCATCATCCAAGTGGATGCTGCACACTAGTGGTGGTGTGGAGAGCCCCCCCCCACCCCCCCCATGAGTTGCGCTTTGGGTGTATGGCCATACACGATAAATGCGCTATATAAATACACATTACATTACATTATTAATGAGTAATAAATGTATTATAACTATTGTGTAAATATAATTTAGTATAATTTTTTTTTTTACCCTGATCTCACACTGCCCTACTTTAAGGACAGTCTGGGAGGGGCTTTTTTTTTTTACCTCATTTTCCGCCCAATATATCTTATTTCCTCTTTCTATGCTACCTCTCGACTGACCTGTCTTCCCCTGAAATGTGTGATGTTTGTGTATGGTTGGAGGGGTCCAATTACGCTGCATGTAACAGTGTTGTGACAAATAAACGCTCATCATCATCATCATCATATCATCATCATCATCAAAGTCCCCTAAAAATAAAGAATATTAAAGGGATAGTTCACTCAAAAAATTTTAATTACTTCATCTAGTCTCAATCATTTGCATTTAATACCTTTATATATTTCTTCTATTGAACACAAAAGAAGATATTTTGAAGAATGCTATTTGCTGGCACCCATCGAATTTCATAGTAGGAATTACAGTGGAAGTCAGACACTTCAAAATATCTTCTTTTGTGTTCAACAGAAGAAAGAAACTCAAATAGGGTTTGAACAAATGAAGGATGAGCAAATGATGGTCGAATTTACATTTTTGGGTGTACTATTCCTTTAAAGTCCGCCTGAAATCAAAATTGACCATGTTCATTTTGCTAGCTCATATTGTTATTCTTAAGGTGAATAATTAATTCGTGCATTAATACACTGAAAAAATATAGTTTGTTTTGCTAACCTTTATTGAAAGTCTGACCATTTGCTTCCACATTTGGAGTATCGGTCCTTCTGTTGACGTCAGCCTGAGGGTTTCCATAGCAACTGCATATTAATACTCTCTCTAACCGTTAGTTTGCTATGTGGGAATGATGCGCAAAAAGAAAGCCCCGCCCCCTACTCAATATTCAGTTTTAGTTGGAAGTACATCAACATACTGAAATAAAAGTCTGAGCAACTTCCAGTTCACATGGACTTTAAATAAAAACACAACGAATATTAACATATCGAATATTAATTATAGAATATACAATGCAATACCAATTCAAAGGGTCAAATCCATAGCTCACCTCCCAAAAAATCATTTCACAATGTTGTTTTTGCCTATAGAATTGCCTATAGAATTCAACTCAGTTGCTTTCGACATGTTCATTCATTTATTCATTCATTTTCCTTCGGCTTAGTCCCTTATTTATCAGGGGTCGCCACAGCGGAATGAACCGCCAACTATTACAGCATATGTTACGCAGCGTATGCCCTTCCAGCTGCAACCCAGTACCTTGGAAACACTCATACACTCTCACATTCACACACACAGTCACACACTATGGCCAATTTAGTTCATCCAATTCACCTATAGCGCATGTGTTTGGACTGTGGGGGAAACCGGAGCACCCGGAGGAAACCTACGCCAACACGGGGAGAACATGCAAACTCCACAAAGAAATGCCAACTGGCCCTTCTTGCTGTGAGGCGACAGTGCTAACCACTGAGCCACCGTCCGACATGTTTTAGGCTGGAATTTATTGCAACATTCTTAAAAAATGTAGGACATGTAGGAAAGCAAATGGAAACCAAATTTTCTTTTTTTTGGCTAAAGCTATCCCTTTTGACCTTCATGTGTGGGCACAATGCTGCATACTAGTTCATACAAATACCTGGATCTATTGAGTCTAAAAATAAACACCCTAAAGGCCGGCAATTGACTGAACACTTTGTACCTGGGAAGAAGAAAAAAATAAAAGTCAACAGGGAAGAAAGAGAGCAGCTTGCAATGCCGCACATACTGTCAAGGCCTGTTTTGCTCGAGCATTGAACGGGGCAGAATAAAAGAGGGTCTTTCTAAAGAGTAGCAGCCTGTATACAGTTGAAGTCAGAATTATTAGCCCTCCTGAATTATTAGCCCCCCCCTGTATATTCTTTACACCAATTTTTGTTTAACGGAAAGATTTTTTCAACACATTTCTACACATAATATTTTTAATAACTCATTTCTAATAACTAATTTCTTTTATCTTTGCCATGATGACAGCACATAATATTTGACTGGAGATTTTTCAAGATACTAGTATTCAGCTTAAAGTGACATTTAAAAGCTTAATTAGGCAAGTCATATAATGATGGTTTGTTCTGTAGACAATCGAATAAAAATATAGCTTAAAGAGGCTAATAATATTGACCTTAAAATTTTTTTTTTTTTTTTATAAAAACTGCTTTTATTCAAGCCGAAATAAAACAAATCAGACTTTCTCTAGAAGAAAAAATATTATAGGAAATACTGTGAAAAATTCCTTGCTCTGTTAAACATAACTTGGGAAAAAATAATAATTCTGACTTCAACTGTATGTGCTCCGTTCTGTAGGTCAAGCAGTGTCACTTTCTGACTCGCTCTTTCTAGAAAAAGAGAGTTCTGCACAGAGTGGCACTTCATTATCTTATAAAGATAACGAGGAACTGTGTGGTGCTCGTTTGGAGATTGGATTATAATGTTATCTTCATGCCATGGGAGAGATTTGATCTTTCTAAGCATATTTTTTGATTAATACTTCAGCTTCTTTTGCTCATGTATTAAGAGTGTACCTTGTATGTGAAAGATATACAGTACGTGAAATTAATATATCTTAAAGTCAGCATCAAAACAAACTGTTCTCGTGACTGACATTTATTAGAAAAGATATATGTCATAATTTTTCCTCAAAATATCTTACCCTCCTTTATCATCCCTGATGAAGATGCGTTTACAGATGTGAGGGTCAGTCATGTAGGCCCACACGAGATCTGCACACGCAGAAATCCACAGATTTCTGAAGATTTCTAGCCCATTATTTAGTCTATTTATTCACTTATGTAAATATATATTTATATTATAATATTATTTATTTTATATAAATTTTTAGTAATGTTATTGAATCGTATGCACATTTTTATATGATTTATGTACAAAACAGTTTGTAAAGTAATATTTTCTGTCATTTAGTAGATATCTGAGAGACTTCAAGTGGTTCTAATTGGATTGGCATTGCAAACCATAAAAGTTCATTTATAACACATAAAAAAGTTAAAATTGAACATATTTCATGTGTTAAAATATTTTGTTTCTGTACTCTCAAAATCATTTCACATAAATCTGCAAAATTCTTCGTAGAAAGATTCTGTCTGTCCCTGGTCATGCGAGATCCACCCAGCCTGATCTCACAAGGAAACGTAACTATTTTACGTTTTGCCAGTTTAGTGGCAAAGTTCAGTCAGATGAAAATGTATGATTTTTAAAAGGAGGCGTGGCACCAAAGCCCACCCCTAAACCCAGCCGTCATTGGGGGATCATCAAATTGGAATAAATTGTACCAATGAGATACAGAAATTCCCAAAGACAGGTGTGCCAAGCTTGTGGCATCATATTCAAAAAGACTTAAGGCTGTAATTGCTGCCAAAGGTGCATCAACACAGTATTGACCAAAGGCTGTGAATACTTATGTACATGTGATTTTTCAGGTTTTTTATTATGATAGGACAGTAGAGATTTCAGACAGGAAAGCATTGGGAGCAGAGAAAGGGGAAGGATCGGCAAAGGACCTCGAGCCAGGAGTCGAACTCGGGTCGCCGTGAGCACATTGGTGCTATGTGTCGGCGCACAGTACCACTAGGCTGTTGGCACTGACAGGTTTTTTATTTTTAATCATTTAATTTAATCTTTTTTCACATTGTCATTATGGGGTATTGTGTGTAGAATTTTGAGGAAATAAATGAATTTAATCCATTTTGGAATAAGGCTGTAACATAAAAAAAAAAGTGGAAAAAGTGAAGCGCTATGAATACTTTCCGGATGCACTGTAGCGTTGGATCCACCAATAGCAAACCACACCCATCCAGTCAATTCCCAGTGGACAAAGGACTTTTTTTCTTGTTTTCTCATTTCAGATATGCATCACAATAGAGAAGGCTGTATGTATCCATTCACCTACTATTATACACATGTTGCATAAAAAAATGCTTGATGGAAACACCAAGATGGGGATACATTTTGAAAATGTGCATGAAACAATGGGAACACACTTACTGAATAAATTCCTGTATGTGCAGGAATTTAACAGGCGCATGCAGCCAATTTATACAAAAAAAGAAAGAAAAAGTAGCATTAAATAAAATTTTGGAATCGAGTCTCGAATATATAGAAATCTGATACATGGATATATAAGCAAATTACATATAAGACTTACAAGTTCCTATTTGGATTTCACATTTATAAAATATGTTATTTAAGCCACATATTTAATATATATATGTATGTGTGTGTGTGTGTGTGTGTGTGTGTGTGTGTGTGTGTGTGTGTGT
>CAIGQV010019186.1:5288061-5315175 GCA_903798115.1 Danio jaintianensis | reverse complement strand
TCTGTCTGTCTGTCTGTCTGTCTGTCTGTCTGTCTGTCTGTCTGTCTGTCTGTCTGTCTGTCTGTCTGTCTGTCTGTCTGTCTGTCTGTCTGTCTGTCTGTCTTCCTACCTGTCTGTCTATCAATCTACCTTTCTGTCTAACTATTTACCTATCCGTCCATCCATCCATCCAACCATCCATCTATCTACGTGTCTGTCTGTTTATCTATCTTTCTTAATTATTATTGTATATTATATTATTATTGTAATTACTATTATACAAGATGTCTCATTTTGGGTCAAGTGACAAAAATGATTTAATAACGCAATAAAATGCAAGTAAAATGGTAAAAAAAAAAAAATTGGCAAAAAAAAAATTTACGTAGATATTTATGTAAAATATTTAAAAATGTCATATTAAATTTTATATTTTTAAAACCTAGTCAATGAGGTAAGCAAAATAATCTCATATCAAAATGAAAAAACAAGATTATTTAGCTTTGTTTAAGGAAAAACTCACCTAATTTTGGCATATTATTTCTTAAAACGAGACAATATCTTATGCTCATCTAGAAAATGCTTCTTGTTTTTAGATGTTTTAGATATTTGAACTAGAAACAAGACTAGAAGCAAGAAAAGCAGTTTTTTGCAGTGTACTGTAAGATTTTCTGTTAGATGTTTAAAACAAATAGTGATTTTAGTTGTGCAATTATTAAAATAAGCTCAGTGGGATTTAGGCATTTATGTGATAAACAAATTTTCATGCTAGGTTAATTTTACATTAGATTATAGAGTAACTAACATACTTAATAGCTCTTAAACCAAATCTAATGCTTGATACTAATAGCAGTGCATTAAAAACATACAGTACAGACCAAATCAGAGCCAAGTATACCAGAAGTACAGTATACCAGAAGGACAAAGAGACTGAATCAAGGTGTATATATGTGTGTGTGTGTGTGTGTGTGTCTGTATTGCACAAACATATGTAGGGCAAATATTCCACCGGGAGCTCCGCCATGAGAGGAAGCACTGGAGCTCTTCCAATTTACTTAATGCAGCAGCAGCAGGTAAACAAAGGAGAGCTGTGATGGAAACGGCAGCTGCTGCAAAACTGATCAGACAAACCGTGGAGAGAGGCTGTGATGTAATCTCCTGCCACTCCTGGCCCGTAGAGAGCTTTATACACACTCATGCAGGAGAATAGACTGCCATACGTACTACTGTCAATGCATGAGAACTTGCTGGCTTTGCAGGAAGGAGAGCTGCAGAATTCCCTGCAGTGAATGAGAATGGTGTTACAGTATGGTCTGGAAGGATCTGCAGTGTAAAAAGGGTTTCTTGCTGATTTAACATGCATGTTGATGAGAATTAGATGGTTTTTGGTGGATTGAGGGACATTGAATATATTTTTCGATATATTTTTTTATTTGAATGAAACCATTTTTTGAATTGAAACATTTTGCACTTCAGAACAATTATTTTTTTAACTGGATTTCTATTGGATTTGTCTTTTTTCTAGTATAAACAGGGCCGGATTAAGAACACATTGGGGCCTGGGGCTATAGCAAACCCAAGGGCCCCATCTATTTTTTCATCTCACAAAAGTATATATATATTTTGTATTATATATGTCATTACAAAATTTTGTAATGAGATAATATGAACTTTAAAGTTCAAACTATCAAAATCAGCAAAACAAAAAACATTTGCAATACTTCCTAAATTAGTGCTTCATAATAAATACTTTAAATAGGGTTTTACCTTTAAAAGGTTTCTTTAGAACCTTAACTGACCATAAATCCCTAATGATTGGATATATTTAAAATCCATGCTTCTAATATCCAAAAATTGTGATCTTCCGAGTTACAGAAGGCTAGCATCCTTATTTTATTTGCATCAGATATATTGTCTGATGAAAGCCAGCACCAATATTTCATTCATTCATTCATTTATTCATTTTATTTTTGGCTTAGTCCCTTTATTAATCAGGGGTCACTACAGTGGAATGAACCGCTAACTTATCCAGCATATGTTTTACGCAGCGGATGCCCTTCCAGCTGCAACCCAACACTGGGAAACACCCATACACACTCTTTCACACACATACACTACGGCCAATTTAGCTTATTCAATTCCCCTATAGCGCATGTCTTTGGACTTGTGGGGGAAACCGGAGCACCCGGAGGAGCAACACGGGGAGAACATGCAAACTCCACACAGAAACGCCAACTGACCCAGCCGGGGCTCGAACCAGCGACCTTCTTGCTGTAAGTCGATCGTGCTACCCACTGTGCCACCTCGTCGCCCCTTAAAACAAACAAAATAATCTAAAAACAAGTTTACTTTGCACACCACACTGACAGATCATTTAGCTTGTTTTATAGAAAAATCTATACCTAATATTGACCTTTCTTTACAATTAAAAATGTACCTGTGTGAAAAAAATCATCTCAAACCAGTATCGTTACATATTTATACTATAAACAAGACAAATCCAATAGAAATCCAGTAAAAAATGATTGTTTTGCAATGCAGATGTTTAAAGTTCTTTTTGTTTTTAGGATGTTTAAAGGATTTTTAGTTTTTTTCAGAAATAAAACGTAAAAAAACAAGCAAAAGTTGTTTTGTTTTTGTTCTTAAAACAAGCAAAATTATCTGCCAATGGGGTAAGTAAAATAATTTTATTTCAAACCGAAAACAATTATTCATTATCAGTTATTCTCAAAACGATTATTTTATTAAACCGATTGACAAAAACAAAAGCATTTTGTACTAGAAATCTAGAAAATATCTAGAAAATGCTTCTTGATTTAATAATTTTACGATTGTTCACTTGAAACTGATGAAAAACTACTAACATTTCACAGTGAAAGATAGATATCAAGACACAAGAGTATTGCAGATTCCTTTTGTTTTGATTTGATCCTATATGCACCCTAGCAACTGCATGGCAACCATACAGCAGGAGTGCACTAATAAACTCCAGTAGGGTGGCGGCGAGTTTATTTCTGAAATCCAAAGGGAATCTATTAGCAGTCTTAAAGATGGTGCAGACAATGGAGAAGGCTGTGCATTTCTTTATATTTACATGTGGTTGTGTTTTAAACAGGGCCGACAGAAGCAGCTGCACAGCCAGAAGACTATCATGGTTAGTATATTGATGCTTAATTGATTTAATTGGGTTTGATGAAGGTTTTGCAAATGACATGCACATGATATGTAAATTGTGTAACAGAAATCTCCCAAATAGTCCCTGATGTATCTTTAAGTGTCTCATTGGCATCATTATTTCAGCATAAATGTGAGTGGTATTGATTAAAACATTATGCTGATCTTGCTGCAAGCTGCAAGCACAGTCACTGATAACTGCATTTGTTTTTCCTCGTTTTTAATATAAAATCATAGTAACATCACTGTCGGATTCTTGAACAGAAATGGGCTCAGTTTACACCAAGTATGGCAACAAGCATTGTGAGGCTCTTCTCTTTTTTTTCGTCTTTGTTTTTTCTAAATTAAATAAAAAAATTTAAATAGTCACGATAAATTAATGTTACGAATCAAATGATGCAAATCATATATTTACCAAACAAATCCTACGAAAGTTTAAAAAGATGTTAAACTAAGCAATGTCAGTAAAAAGGGTTATATGCATACATCTGCTCGTCAGTGCCTACATAATCTCAGGACAATTCGTAAGTATTTAACGTTTGGCAGATTAGTAGCTAATTCAAACAATCTCATTCATGAATAAATACCTCAATAAATGTATTGTTCATTGTTTGTTCATGTTAGTAAACACATTAACAATGTGTCCTGTATTGTAAAGTGTGACCAAAAAAAATTGTTGTGATTGTACGAATTCGCCAAAACGTAAAATTGTTACGTTTTCCCCATGAGATCGGCACAGTGCATAATCTTGGGTAGTTAAAAGACTGCCATTCTGAACTAATAAACATGCAGATTACTACATTTTATCGTTATCGTTATATTTATATCAATTATAATTATTGCCGTTGCACTCTAAACATTGTTATAGCTTCACTATCACCATAAATAATTTCAGTCTTTTTCTAAAAATATTTTCCTCAAGACGCGACTGATCTCCACACAACACTTAAATCACTGTTAGATTCTAGATTAGACAAACTCTTCAAACAAACAAAACAAACCAAAAACTGAGCAAAATCTCCCCACATGCTTTGCACAGTCTCACGGAAGATCACCTTTAAACGTCAACCAAACGTCTTTTTTTGTTTTATTCCTGCACCGACGGCCGTGCGCAACAGTTGGGTCGGCGAACGTTTTGAAACATGGACCTGAAGTTAACGTTAACCTGCCGCCTCTTACTCTTCTTGCCAGGAGGCGAAGACAAGGACTTTCTGAAAGTCGTCTGGGCGATTATCTTCTTCTCGTGCTCCTTGATTTTGCACTGCAGGTGACTTTGAATAGCGAAACCCAGCGACTCTGGATCCACTGACGCTCCGTATACCTCCCACGTCATCCCTTGCTCGTCCCACACAACATCATGCACGCTTTTCTTCAATTGCTTGGCCTTTTCCTCCTCATCCTGATCATCTTTTTCAGGCACCAGCTTTTTTGCTCTAAGCTTTTTTTTACTTTGCGGTGTGGAGCTTGATGTTGGAGGTGTAGCTGTGATGATATCCATTGGAGGTTTCGCCGAAACACCTTCGGATTTAGATGTTGGAGTCTTAGTTGGCTTCTCTTGCAGATCCTGATCTGTTTTGTTGGATACCTTCACTGCATTTTGAGGATTTGACGTTGAATCTGCTTGGCTCTGAAGGTGACAGGTAGTCTCGTTTGATTGCTTGCTTTGGCTGCAGGTCTCGATATTAATCTGATATACTGGTTGAAGCTGTGAAAATCCTTTTTGGCCGTTGTGTAGAGGCTCTTTAGGCTTGGCCCCAAGCTTTGACTCTTCCAGAAGGTCGGCATCTACGTGCACCATCACTGTCCCTGGCTGTGGAGGCTTGGTACTGGACAAAACGACAGATGGTGTGCTGCAATGAATCTCTGATGTGGTTTTCACCTCAACCACCACCGCAATACTGTCGGTCTCCTCGGGCAGCAGGCCAACCGGTCTCTGTTGGAGTTGCAGAGAGAGAAGACTCGGGCTGGTGGCTGTAGTTTGACTGCAGACCATAACCACAGCCTGCACCTCAGCATCGTGCCGATGGTTGCCAAAATCAACAGCTGATGTCATGGTTGATGCTTCACGGTAGAGTTTGCAATGAACCTCGGGAGCAGCTCCTTGCGTTTGGACTTCCTCATCAATCGCTTCTGTGCAGACTGAATGACTTGTGTTGGTCGATGCCAACGAGAGTCCAGAAGCGGTTCCTGGTGGTTTAAAGTCCTTGCAATCATTGCTACATGTGTCCTCTTTAGCAGTTGTGGATTGGTTCTTCAGGGGCTGCTGAATACTTGTTCCCGGTGCTGTTTTTAATGTTTCTGCTGATGAGGGAGTGGATGCCGGGGGTGTTATGCTGGTGGTGCAACTCGTATCTTTTGATTCAGGTAAATCTGACTTGATTGTGTCGCTGGGAGATGAATTCTTCTGAAGGGAAGGTGTTTCATTGTGCATTGCCTTTTTGATTGCACTATTTTCTTCAACTACTGATGCTTTAAGCACATGTTGTTCGTTTGCAAGTGCTTTTGTTGTGCTGTTGCTGTTTTTCTCCTTGTTGATGTTATATGTAGCTGTGGATGAATTCAGATTTGTATCACAATCTGTCACGATCTGTCCGGATGTCTTTATGTTCGTGTGGCTGTTTTGAGGTCGCCTGTGATCTTCGCTGTCACGGGATGACATGTTTTTGTCTTCAAGGACAGTCCCTTCGAGGAGAGCAGCATGGGAATCTTTGATGCAGGACTTGAGGTGCATATTATCCTGATCTGCTTTCATTTTTTGGCCAGAGGAGCAATCCTGATTTAAGGTTAACTTTGGCTCAATGTCCCAGTTAGCATTTAACTCTTTATTTCCCAGCACGTCTATACTGGCGAGCTGCGGCATCATCTGGACTGTGACGGTCCTTTTGGGGTTTGGTACATTTTCCATGTTGAATGACTTGTGTGTGGGGAAAATCCCAAGTCGAAATATTCCAAACTGAATCGGTTTCGCTTCTCAAAGCCTGATATTGTCCCCTTTAAGGCTCCCCTAGAGCAGAGAGATAAAAATACTTTTAGATTCAAAAGAGGAGATATACCCACTGCTGTGTTTTTATGATCGTTATGAATGAACTGTGAGGGAATCAGCCTCAACATTTATCTGCAAATCATAAGGGAACACAATAACCAGAAACAAAATATAATAAGGGGGGAAATTGTTTCAGTGATGGCGTGTGAACATTTGGGGATATTTATAACTGTACAGAACAGCTCAATAGGACGTCCCAATAATATGAAACAAAAGTACAGCTAATCCATCATAAGCAATTACTCATAGCAGTGTCATCCTTTACTTGTTCAGCCAAGCATTATATCAATAGAAACACAGTTTTTGTGATATCAATGAAACACAGGCTTATATATTATTTAGACAAAATAGCAGAAAACAAAAAAGCATTAAACTATAAAATACAATGTAACATATCCAGTAAATATAAATCAATTATTAGGAGAACAGATTAGCATCTAGAGGTTATATATTGTAAATAATTGCTAATATTTAATTCTGTTTTGTTCATATCACTTACAGTTTAAGTCTAATATAATTTTTTGATTGCAATTGTTTAAAGAATAGTAACAACATTTATTTACAAATTGCAGAAAGAACTGGTTTTAAAGGTGCAGTAGGTGATTTGTCTTTAGAAACATTTTTTGTTGTGCTGGTTGAATGTCTCTTCACATTCCAATAGTAATGATTAAAGTAAATGATCTAAATGTATTTATATGTATTTTTATATTCTGGGTGAGGCATAAAACAAAAAAATGTTCATCCAAATAAAAATTTGTCGGGCTGATAATTCCCATAATACTGATAAGTAGCCCAAACTGTCTGTCAACAAATGTAGATTTGTACATCTGCGCGCCCCTCTTCACGCAGATCCGCCGTTTGTGCGTGCACACGAGAGAGAGAGAGTGACAGCAGTAAAAACAAATGCTGAATCAAAACTTTTTAAAATCTGAATCAATGCTGGAGTTACTTTTGCACGCTGGAGGAAGGATGACACTATGGCTGAGGTATTTCTTTTAGACAGGTAATGTTATGTTTTTAAACTATTTTAGCAACCAAGAAACAAAAATGTGCGCACATCTAGGCTTCTCAAAGGCAGGTGCTCGATCAAAAACAAACACAGTGGCAAAAGATCAAAAGAAAGTCGGCACACTGCCACTTTAGCTTTAAATAATTTTTGAGCTATTTTAGTCACGCAAAGCTTATGTAGATTTTGTTATTTTACGAATGGGTTATATGCACTAAAGTGTTGTTCAACCACTGAAATCTTTCTCCGGAAGGGACTGTTTTTAAAGATATTATGCTAACAGTTAGCATTTTGGCAGATCACCTACTGCACCTTTAATACATATTAATAACCTGAAAAATGTTTTGTCGTTGTCCAGTGTCTACACCAAAAACATACTATCTAATAATCAATATAAAGATCAATATGTATTAAAAAAAACTGTGTTTATTGATTATTGATTATAGATCTGCTATGCATACTACTTATTACCTCTGATAATTAGCCTAGTAGATATGGATATTCATGATCTTAAAATATCAAAATATCAGCAGATTAATCCATCAGTCAGCCATATTGGTTTATAAGCAATCCATAAGCAATGAACACTGAAGTCAGCAAATCACATTTTCTCAACATCCTCAGACAATATACTCTGACGTATTGATTTATAGTGCAATAAAGCAATAGACTGTGATAATTAGCGGTATATTTTATGATCATTTGACAAGTACATATAATGGCGCTAAGTCACAAATCTATTTGAATTCATTCCACCATGTTCTGTTTAATTTTCTATTCTGAAGAGCTGGAGAGCAATTATTCTGTGTTTGACCTTAGCAACTCAAATAGCCCCGAGGAGCCTCAAAAATGGAAATCTGACAGTCAAACACAAACCGCAGCTGATTCAGGGTAAAGATCAACCTCAGCAACAATGAGCAATGCTACTTTTACCAATGAAGCCTTAAAGTAAGCGCCTACAACACAAAAAACATTTAAGGTTTTATAGTATTCTGAACACACAGAAGTTCGATCAAGCGTTGTGCATTAGATGTCATGATATTCAATAATACAATATATCATGATAATGAACATGCTTGATATTGTTGTCATGGGTACTTTAAAATACTGTGAATATTTATTTATTATTTACATTTTTAAGAGTATTGCCAGTGTCGTTCATAACAGCATCAAATGATTGTTTTTATTTTCAAACATTTTTATACGCTTATTGTTCATTAACACTGCACAATAAGGCTCGTTTTAACATTAGTTAATTTAACTTAACTCATGAAAACTACTAGTGTCACGATACTGGAATCCTATACCAATCGGTACTGAAATTTTAAAAACGTCCATTTCCGGCTAACATTTGAGCGCTGATATGCCATTGTGTTCACATGCTCAACAGAAATGACTGTGATTGGCCATGAAGGTCATCAATTCACCGAAGTCAGCGGTGTTTACTGAGTGTAACAACAGATAAACGGACACTGGATCGTTTTGAAGATCAGTCTATTCATCAGCGCATCAGTCATTCGCGGCTTTAAAACACTCCAGTATCCCTGTAGTTACACTCAGTAAACAGCGGTGAGTTCGGTGAACTGATGACCTTCACGGCTAATCACAGTCATTTCTGTTGAGCACGTGAACACAATGGCAAATCAGCGCTGTTTAAGAAAGCGCTTTTTTAAGAAGGACGTTTTTAAAATTTCAGTACCGACTGGTATCGAATTCCAGTATCGCGACAACACTAAAAACTACAAAAGCCTTTTTTAATCTTAGGTGATGTTCATTTCTTATTTAATGCTTAATAACCCACTAAAATCAGAAGCCATCATTGTTTTACTAAATGGAGTTAATAACTAATACATTTCAGTGGTATTTCTAAACCAACATTAACATAGTAACTAATAAACATGGTTATTTCCTCACTGTTGATTTTAATGTATTAACATTTACTAATGATTATACACTATTTTGTAAAGTGTTGCCTATTTTACATTATTATCATTTAGCAAAATTGTTTTTTAAATCGTTTATTTACTCTGAACATTTATATACAATGATTTCTTTTTGTTATACCTATGATGCGTCACTCTCTCTAGTTCACTCACAGGATGTTTTTCACCTCATGTGAATTTTTCGCTTGAGTTTAATTATTTGAACCTGTGCGGTAAGCTTTCCGTGCCTTAGCGACAAACACGTTGCACATTTACGGCGTGCAGCGATAATTTGCCTCTTTTCTATTGCCTTTGTATGTAACTTACTCGCATGAATACTTAATTCCGCAATTAGCGTGAACCTAGCATAAAGTAACCTTTATCGTACAGTTGAAGTCAGAATTATTAAACCCCCTGAATTATTAGCCCCCCTGTTTATTTTTTTCCCCAATTTCTGTTTAACGGAGAGAAGATTTTTTCAGCACATTTTTAAACATAATAGTTTTAATAACTCATTTCTTTTATCTTTGCCATGATGACAGTAAATAATATTTTACTAGATATTTTTCTAGACACTTCTATACAGATTAAAGTGACATTTAAAGGCTTAACTAGGTTAATTAGGTTAACTAGGCAGGATTGGGTAATTAGGCAAGTTATTGTATAACAATGGTTTGTTCTGTAGACAATCGAAAGAAAAAAAATAGCTTAAAGAGGCTAATAATATTGACCTTAAAATGGTTTTAAAAAAATTAAAAACTGCTTTTATTCTAGCCGAAATAAAACAAATAAGACTTTCTCCAGAAGAAAAAATATTATTAGACATACTGTGAAAATGTCCTCGCTCTGTTAAACATCATTTGGGAAATATTTAAAAAAGAAAAAAAAATTCAAAAGGGGGTTTAATAATTCTGATTGCAACTGTATATCACGATAAAAGCTTCAGCAATTAATCGCCAACAAGAATACTGCATCCATAAATCAACTACAAACTTTACCAACTACACTAGATCACTAATAATTCTTTGATTATGAACCAATATGGCTGACAGATGGATTACTTAGCTGAAGTTTTACAAAATTTACAATGTTTATTTTGCTAGCTCATATTGTTATTCATAACGTAAACAATTAATCTGTGCATGTTAATCCACTGAAAAAAAAAAGTTTGTTTTGGTGATCTTCAATCAAAGTCTGACCATTTGCTTCCGTTTTCTGAGTGTCAATGCTTCTGTTGACGTCAACCTGAGGGTTTCCATAGCAACTGCATATGAATACCCTCTCTCACCATTAGTTTGCTATGAGGGAAGGATGAGCAAAAGAAAGCTCCGCCCCCTACTCAATATTCTGTTTCAGTTGGAAGTACATCAACATACTGAAATAAAAGTCTCAACAACTTGCGGTTCACGCAGACTTTATAGACTGTTAATATCAACCATGGACTATACCCACTTTATTCAAATTAATATAGAGATACATTGAAAGGTTCATAGTATTACGAGCACACAGAAGTAGCACCAAACATCCATAAAATAACTACAAGCACACTAAAAAGGCTGGGTCAAATATGGTGTCAATTCAATTTAACTGAAAAACTTAACCCAATGGTTGGGTTTTTTTCCACATTTAATCCAACATTAGGTTAGAACAACCCAGCATTTTCCAAAGACATGCGCTATAGGTGAATTAAATAAACTAAATTGGCCGTAGTGTAAGAGTGTGTGTGTGAATGTGAGAGTTTATGGGTGTTTCGCAGTACTGGGTTGCGGCTGGAAGGGCATCCGCTGTCTAAAAAATATGCCGGAATAGTTGGCGGTTCATTCCGCTGTGGCGACCCCTGATAAATAAGGGACTAAGCCGAAGGAAAATGAATCAATAATGATGGTTTATAAACCAGTATGAGCGACAGATGGATTAATCAGCTGATATTTGAATATTTTAAGATGCTTAATATCAACCAGCGACTGTATCCACTAGGCTGACTATTAAAATTGATATTTAGATACATTCAAGGTTTTTGTAGGATTCTGAGCACACAGAAGTAGCATTTATAAACTACACTAATTAGATCACCAATAATGCTTGTTTATAAACCAAGTATGGCTGACAGATGGATTAATAAGAATTATCAATATCAAATAGTGACTATATTAGTTTGGCTAATTATCAGAAGTAATATTTACCATGCATAGCAGTTCCTAAATCAATCAGCACTTGATTTTCTCTACATATCGACCTTTATATTGATTATTGGACACTCTGTTCTTGGTATATGCAATAGGCAATGACAAACCTCTATGACTTTATTAATATGCATGTGAACAAAGCAGTTCTTTCTGCACCTTTGGTGGAGTTTGTATGGTTTTGATATGGTGGGTATCATATTTTAGGAAATTTGTGCATAAAACCAGGCACTACACACACACACATACATGTTTTGGTTTAGGAGGACTCTCTATTGGCATAATGTATTATATAGAAAAATATATATATTTAATGCAATTTTTATTTTATTTTAAATGTATTATTTTTGTTTTCATTTTTTTATTTTTACATAAAATTGTATATGTTATACTCTAAAAAAAAACCTTATTATATCGTATTACCATAACCCTCTAAATCCAACCCTCACAGGAAACCTATGTCCAATTCTGAATGCGAAAAGACCCCGTTAAGTATTTTTTAATCATGAGGATCTGACCACCTTAACACCATAATACCTTGGTCATATCCATGATATTATACACATTTGTATACATTTGTACCCCATAAACTATCAAAACCAGTACACACACACAAAATAAATAAATAAACAAACAAACACTGAGGCTGTGCAATTCACTGGCCACTGCGGAAACAGTCACTCTAATTGCCTGACAAATGCATGAAAGTCAATTACGCCAAGTCTGAAATGGTGACCTGTCATTGATGAGAGCCGCTCGGAGGACGCTCGCATCTGCAGGAGGATGGGGGTGGGGAGGGAACACTACCAAATATTATTAGGTGTCTCATATTATTGAGCATTGATTTCTACATCCTGCAGACATCCCGACAATAATAAAACATACTGTACATCCAGACTTGAGACATGCATGCCTGTCTTTCTCAAGCAAGTCAACTATAAAATAATCCATTTTAATAGGACAAAGTCATGCATATTGATCAGCGCTGTAAATAAAACAACAGAGTTTGCAATTCAAGCAACAGAGACACTCACGTTTCATTTGGAAACACTAGAAAACTCATAGTGAAATTGGGTTATGAGTGCGCACACACACACACATTTTTCACTGACTTGCACTGCTTTCGTTGTGAGCAAATGATATACAGTCCTCTACATTTAAATGATATTCAATCCCCAACAACTAAACATCTTGCATTATTTTAATGTGCATTATTTAGCATTTTTGGGTACAAAGTTAATGTTTTCTATCCTTGTGGGTGCTTTTGGTCCCCCATAATATAACAGCATGACCTACACACACACACACACACACATAGTAGGACCAAAAGCCAAAGTCTAAATGGATATGATTAATTAAATCCATTTTATTTAGTTTAGATCTCTCAAATCTGAGGACATTATCTTAAGAAAACCACAGAAAAAAAATCTTTGTACTAGAACATAATTTTTTCTGACGTTTAACGATTTTTTTGCCCCCCCAAAATTGCAGCACCCACCCATTCATACAGCAATCCTTGCCTTGACTCCTATAGAAATCCCAGAACTTGACCTTGTTGGCAAATTCCTCACTGTAATGAATCCCAGTAGGAGCTGCGGATGAGAAAAGGCGCATTAAAAATCCTACCTGGAACAAGTGCGTCTGGTCTCATATCATTTTTCCGATTGATTAGTGCGCTATAGACGCGCCGCTCGCGCACTAGCGAGTGCACTCGACGGATTATCAATGAAGGAATGTTAGGCGCGTGTCAGAGAGATACAACCACGCCTCTCAAGCGCATCAGAATCACAAGTTCAATCATTCTGAGGCGGGTGGCGGCAGCGGGCGCGCGCTTCCCTCTGACGCCTCTAGAAGGCGCCATTGATCCGTCAGAAGAGACTCAACCGATCCGGTAAAAAAACTAAAAACAACAGAAGTGATAGATTTTTGGAATATTCATTCATTCATTTTCCTTTGGCATACTCCCTAATTTATCAGGGGTCGCCACAGCGGAATGAACCGCCTTTTTTGGAATATTACGATAAATATTTTGGTAACGTCACCTATGCACAAGTCTTGCATCTCTATTTTTTTTATCTTATTTCTTTGCTTTATTTATTTAATTATATTACATGTATTTGTGTTCATTTAATTTATGTTTCGCAATTTACTATTTTCCTGTATTGATCACGTTTGGTTAATTTACAGGCCTAATACATAATACAAATATATAAAAATGTTATATTCATAATGTAATTTATTTCAATATTCCGCCATTATTAGTAGTGCTTAAAGAAGAGTTTGTGATATATTTGAAGACATTAAGAGAGATGGAAAGTCAAAAAGCAAGATATTTATATACTTTATTAGAGGATTTTGCTTTCGTGTTTTGAGAACTTTAACTCCCCTGCTACTTTTTTTTTATCATTTATTTTATTTGTTATTTTTATTTATTTAATTATTTATTTGATTATATAATTTTGTAATGTTATTATTATTGTTGTTGTTGTTGTTATTATTATTATTCTGTGGCGCAGTGGGTAGCATGATCGCCTCACAGCAAGAAGGCCGCTGGTTCGAGCCCCGGCTGGGTCAGTTGGCATTTCTGTGTGGAGTTTGCATGTTCTCCCCGTGTTCGCGTGGGTTTCCTCCGGGTGCTCCGGTTTCCCCCACAGTCCAAAGACATGCGCTATAGGTGAACTGAATAAGCTAAATTGGCCGTAGTGTGTGTGTGTGAATGCAAGAGTGTATGGGTGTTTCCCAGTGTTGGGTTGCGGCTGGAAGCCAAAAAGAAAATGAATGAATTATTATTATTATTATTATTATTATTATGGATGTAAAGTTTGGGAATGTAAATTGATTGTTATTGCAGTCTTTTGTGTAATCTTAAAAGCATTAATGCCTTTCTGTTATTGTTCGAACATTGTTAATAAAAAAATTGCAGGCCTATGTTTGTTGTTAAAAACTATAACAAAAAAATGTGTAGAATATTAACATAAAAAAATAAATAAGTGAATCTCCTAAAGCATTCATTCAACAAAGAAAATGAAGGAAATTTATCACATTAAATATGCCCTAATATAGTGAATTGAAATCATATTAATTCTATAAAATAGTAAACACTTTAATCAAATAAATATTTTTAGGAATTATATGTATACACACACACATATATATATATATATATAATACAAAATGAATACCTGTGGGAATATATTATCACTCTGTGAATTTGGGTCAACTGTGATACTTTCTGCAGTCATCTCAATGGCAAAAAGTGTCCCATTTTACCAGAGTTTACAGAGTGTTAATATAGTCCCACGAGTATTAATTTTGTTTGGCCTGTATGTTCTTCATAACTCAAAGTGCCGGTAGTCATTGAGTTGCATTATATGAATCTCCAAGGATCAAGAATTCATATAAAAATGTATTTTTTAATGTTCTACTGATGAAAAAGTTACCACCATTTTGTATGGCCTGAGGGTGAGTCAACAAACAACAGTCTTTCATATTAGGCTGACAACACAAATGACAATTTGAGTATATTGAGTTAAAAAGCACTAGTAGTAGTTAATTAACACTGGTTGACCATCATGAAAATAATACTATAGTGATTTATAGTAAATATTACTAGGCTACTAAAGTAAATTAATTGAATTAATATAAACAAATTAGCCAATACTGTACTTTTCCACAACTACAGTTTATTATTCTACGATACACCACAGTTTACTGTAGTAAAACTAAAGTATTCTACAGTGTTTATTACAGTTTATCAGTTCACTACAATTATTATTGCACCTATAGTTTAACAACACTAGTATTTAGCCTACTATAAATTACTATAGTATTTTTTCATTTGGGCAGCAGGTGTCACTGTCATCCCATTTTTCTGTCGTGGCCGGTTTCCCCACCTGGGTATTCTGAGAGGCAACATAACGCTTTAACAAATCATAAGCATTATTTTTTACTATGATTATCAGCAGTTTTCCTATGTCTGAAACTTTAATAATAACTTTTTGGATGAAACTTAATGAACTGACGGTAAGTTGCGAATTCAACAATCAAGGGCTGCATTCACTTTTGATGAACTCGTCTACAGAAACCGTTAATAATTGATATGTTAGTTCGTTAATAGATAAATTAAGCAATAATTGTTTTTCCTCAGACCTGTGATGAAGATAATTCTCCACCTGCTGTGTCAGCGCCATCTTTTCAAGATCATGAACGGAGCTGTCCAGTGTCTGCTGTTTGTACTGACTGAGGTATGGAAAACTTTCGAGACTCCTACAAAATCTAGCTAACATTAATGACTTAATAAACAACTAAATCAACTAAATACTTACTGAGTTCTAGTTCGTTACTAATAACCGTTCGTCAACAAAAGTCAGTAATGTGACGTCACATGATTGCCGCTAGGTGGCACTATTAGCTGATTACTGTAGTAGCGATTGTTTTCAGTTCTTATTCTTCTTTCATTCTTTCAAATAAACAGCAATTAGTCACAATAACCTTTTTTTCATTTGTTGTGATTGAAGATCAGAGTTATGCCACCTCGAAAAATGGCTTTCTTAACTCTTGTGAAGTGAAAAGTAGGCATTGTGTTGACTAACAATGAAACATCTGAAAACATCCATCTTTTTTTTGTCATGCTGATTATTGTTTTATGCTCTAAATCACACGTTTCATTTGGAAGAAATGTCATTATTGTTTGCAGAACAACAAAACATAATATAGTTTTACACACATTTTATTCATTCATTCATTTTCCTTCGACTTAGTCCCTTTATTTATCAGGGGTCGCCACAGCGGAATGAACCGCCAATTTATCCAGCATATGTTTTACACAGCGGATGCCTTTCCAGCTGCAACCCAGTACTGGGAAACATCCATACGCACTCATTCACACACACACACTCATACACTACGGCCAATTTAGTTTATTCAGTTCACCTATAGCGCATGTCTTTGGACTGTGGGGGAAACCGGAGCACCCGGAGGAAACCCACGCCAACACGGGGAGAACATGCAAACTCCACACAGAAATACCAACTGACCCAGCCGGGACTCAAACCAGCGACCTTCTTGCTGTGAGGCGACAGTGCTAACCACTGAGCCACCATATCACCCACACACATTTTAATACATTGCAAATCTGACTGAGAAAAGCATTTCCGTAGAATATCATTTTATAAATTCTTCATATTACTTTGTATATTACTTTCATATATTACTTTGTATATTACTTCATATATTTCTATAGGAGTTTTATGCAAAGCATGTTTGCTTTCTAAAATAATATTAGTATTTTACTAGCACTGCAAAAATGTAATCAAGACTTGATGCAAGAAAACAGAAATGCTTATATTATTATTCATTTTCTCATCTTTATGTGTATTATGTTGTGTAGCATGTATTATAAATGTCTCAAGCTATTTTTTCATCAATATATTGCATATTAATAAAAGTAAATATGTGCTAAAGCTGTGAAATATGTAAATATGTGCTAAAGCTGTGAAATATGTAAATATGTGCTAAAGCTTCTCTGATTATTGTGGTGCGTTTTAAGTTTTGAGATTCTTGTATTTTTTTCTTGTAAAGTTTGACCGAAAATAGGTAAATAAGAAATCTCAAGCTATTTTTTCGTCAATAGGTTGCATATCAGTAAATGTAAATATTTGAATCTGTAAATATGTGCTAAAGCTGCTGTAGGTTATTCATTCATTTAATTTCCTTCGGCTTAGTCGCATTATTCATCAGGGGTTGCCACAGCGGATTGAACCGCCAACTTATCCAGCATATGTTTTACACAACGGATGCCCATCCAGCTGCAACCCAGTACTGGGAAAGGCGTAGGTTAGTAACTATATATTTATAATATTTGAGTTCTTGGTTTGGCTCTCCAGTTTTCAGTCTCTCTCTGAGCAGTCGTCACGTTACACCTTCCTCCATCAGACACATGATGAGTGGCCTGTGAAGTGGGCAGAGGGTGGAGATCTGCTGCACGTCCCACAAAGACGGCATCTGTTCCTCTCAGAGGCCATGGAGACTCGTCCTGCTCCTAATCCTCTCTGACTTCATTCAGACTGAGGTCAGAACATACATACTCTGCTTTGTCAAGAGCTTTTAATGCATCTGGTTTATTTCAGTTTGTGTCAGCATTTTTTATGGAATGCCAGATTGTTTGGACTAAAATATTACTCTGAGTTAATGGCGTACAGGGGGCATTTCATCCTGAAGTCAAAAGGAGACGATTAGAAATAATATTTAAATAAACAATATTTATTTTATTTTATTATTCATTTTTTCTATGCATGCTGTTACATTATTTTAACAATTACGAACGTTTCTCTAAATTCTGATCATTGTGGTGCATTTTACTTTTGAAATTCTTGTATTTTTTTCTACAAGAAATAAGTAAATAAATAATTCTATAAGTATTACGAGAAATAAATATTATAAAATAGAAATAATTACAAGAAAATGTGATTGTAATGCAGCCTGACATTTTGCTTTAGATTTTTTTGTATATACATTTTTTATATTTTATTTTTAGAGAATAATTACTCCAAAAGACAAAAAATTATAAATAATACTGTATATAAAAAGATTAAGTCTAATATATATATATGTATCCTAAAATCAAAAGGAGACAATAAGAAGTATTTAAATAAACAGTATTTATTTACAACAAAAGTCTATTCCATATATATAAGCAATATCACACGAGTAGCAGTGCGATATGGCTGTATATCAGCACTGGTGGGAGGCGTGCACTGGCTCGAGGCTGCAGGCCAAGTGCCTTAGTGCCCCACCAGTGCCGATATATAGCCATATCACACTGCTACGAGTGTGATATTGCTTTTATACAACAGTTTGACGGCACAATCCTGTATATAAAAAATAAAATCAAACATGGAGAGTCTTAAAAATCCTTTTGTACGAGGAACTACTTTCTTTAGAAAAACCCAAAGCAAACACTACTAGATCACTATGGTATAAATACAGCACTACAAAATACAAATGAGAGAGATCGACTTAGAGTGTCACTTACCTGTTTTTTAATTATTTGATCAGCTGTAGTTTGAAATACGAAAAGAAAACGCTTAGTTTTTCTCCCCTAAGGACTAATTAAATTTCGCGGCCGCGGATGTGCTGAATCTTCGAAATTATAAATAATTACATTCTCGCCTAAAAAAAGCCTCAAAAGTACGTTACTTTTGTCCAACAGTTATGTTGTCCAACCGCTGCGATATTTGCCAAACTGTAGTGAGTTTATTCCTCTGCTTATCACTTTATGTGGGCGGAGTAATACACAAGGGTGAAGAGGATGTACAAGTGCTGTTATTGCAGAATATCGCACGGAATCAGCCAATCAGATTCAAGAACCAGACAGAACTGTTGTATAAATATATATATATATATATATATAAATAAAATAAAAGGTCACACTTTATTTTGATGTCCGTTTGTTTAATTTTTAGTTACATTACATCTACATGCCAACTAATTCTCGTTAGATTATAAGTAGACTGTTAGGGTTAGGGTTAAGTTGACATGTACTTGCAAAGTTTCTTATAGTCAGTTAAATGTGTTGAAGGAGCAGTATCAGCAGATATTAAGCAGACAGTCTACTAATACTCAAATGGACCATAAAAAAAAAGTGTTACCAAATAAAATAAAATAAAAACATATTTCTTATTGTTAGTTCTAAAATAAGCCCAGACTTACCTTTTTTTTTAGACTGTGCACTGTTACAGGTTTATCCTTCCATTGTCTTTGTCATTGGACTCCTCTTTATTCAGCATCAAGGACAATTAAGCGAACGTCAAATCTCTTGCTCTCAGAGGTCAGACTGTCTGAAGGACAAACATGCAACAACACCATCGCATCGCATGATCCATAAATATATAAAGAGCATTTACATGGGCGAAGGCTCATCTGAAATCTGCTCATTAAAGGAGACGTATCACGAAAATCAGTTTTTTTTCCCTTTTTTTAGTGCTATAATTGTGTTCCTTGTGCATCTACCAAACCACAAAATGTAAAAAAGACAACCCAGTAACTTTGATAACGGAAAAATGCTCTTAATTTGCATGATTCCACCCACACTCCGCCATTTCTGTTACTCGCTGTAGCATTTTGAGGTTTACAATGTATGGACCAGACTAAAAAAAAGTCATAAATGTTCTGCTGTGGGATGTAAAATTTAACTTAAGAATCTCCACAGACTCCACAACATCTGAGCCACTGAGGACATTGTGGTTAAGTTTTTTTTAAGGAAAATGAGCAGAAGAATTATGCTAAAATGCTATATTTATGCAAAATATATTTTTATGCCAGAGCTGTGACAGCAGTTTAGCGTTGTTTTTAAAGGATGAATCAATACCAGCACTTTGCGCTCAAAGTGCTTTGTACTTCATATCCAAAACAAGTGTTTCACTTATTATTTTGAGATCCAGATTGACTTTTGCAATGTGCTTGTTGGCATGCTATGCGGCTAATGTGGCTAACATAGACACAAGAACCAGAGCTATTGCTAGATCGAACCTGAAAACACTCATCGTCAGCGTAATTTATAAACAAACATTTATTATGGGCTGAACAGTTAGAAGACAGACTTTTTACATTTAGGGAATTGTATTAATAGCGAATTATGTACTAAAAAAGACCAGCACATTGAAGAGAGCACTAACGTTAGCATGCTAGTTATCAATGCTATCAGCAGAATAAATGTATTCACTAAACTTTCAGAAAGTTCCTGCTTCAGTCCAGAAGTTGTACCCTCTTTTCCTCTATCATTGTCTGAGAATTTGGTTGATGGTTTTGTTGTTTCTGGAGTGTCAGAATAGGTGTAAAGGCTCCGCCCCCTTCTGGAAAGCAGCAGCTCATTTGCATTTAAAGGGACATAAAATACTTTTCTCACTCTCAAACAGGGGCAAATTTGCCAAGCAATAATAAAAGATTTTCTTTTATTTGGTTGTTTTTGTGGGGAAGTTTGAGCTGAAACTTCACACACATTCTGGAGCACTACTCCAGTATTCTACTTTATTTAAAGGTGCAATGGGGGTTTTCTTCAGAAACAATTTTTGTTATGCTACTTGAAAGTCTCTTCATATTCTGATAGCAATCATTAAATTAGGTGGTCTGAATGTATTTATATGTATTTTAGTATTTTATGAAAGGCATAGAAGTAAGAAAAGTTTGTCCAATCAAAACGTTCGGTCCGAACATTATGACAGGCTGTCCTACCTGCCTTGTCAAAATATGTAATTGCACACCTCTGCACATTGTTTTCTCAGAAAAGATAACATAATCGGCACGTTCGTAAACGCGGTTTAGACGGAGAATGGCTGTCAAACATAAACAACCTTCCTTCTTTTGTTTGATATTTTAATTACTAGCTGTACTATAAAGTTTTCACTCTGGTAAAAGTTACAAGATGTATTGTAGCGATGTGTTCAGGAGGAGTGGCTTGGTGGAGGGTGGCACATAGGCTTTCATTGCTATCAGGGTAACGTTAGCATTTTCCAATATCTCCTGTTGCACTTTTAACATAATTTACCCTAGTACAAAACAGCACAGAAAATGCCCCGAATTCCAGAACTTCATAGGACTGCATTGGTCATGAATAACGAAGTGAACGTGATGCAAGACATGCATCTCGTGCTCATGCATCAGGTGTGTGTGAACCTCGGCGAGGAGTTAAGTGCTTTAAGACTCGCGCAATTCCCTCACAGTCAGCCATTAGACACGTTGACAAAGCCGTGTGTAATCTGTCATAGCGCAGGGATTACAGTACGGCCGTGGTTCAGCTCCGACAAAATGGCGGAATAAAAGGAAACAAATTGTGGAGTAATCTCCCGAGAGAAGACGCTCGGGCCAAAGGGGTTCCCTCGGAAAACTCCATTTTGTCTCTCCTTCCGCCCTCGGGGACTTCTGGCAATCCCATAATCCCTTGTGTTTGATGTTTGAGAGCTGATGGCGCTGCTGAGGATGCTTCAGAAAGGGGCTTTGTGTGTGCCGTGTGGCCGCAGAACTATCGAGGGCTTGAATGACATGGCAAAAGGGGAGAGAGACGGGTAACTTTAGCTTAATCTAGGCTTAGTGCTGCGACACACACACACACAGTCAGTCGCTCACAGGTGTGTGTGGCCCTCTGGCTTTGTGTGGACGGTCAGAGCTTCTCTCTGTATCTCAGGCCGAGGATCAATACACCTTTTGAGGCCAAGGATCTGCAAGAGAGAGAGAGAGAGGGTGGGGGGGTCCCGGAGGCCTGGGATTAACTGGGCTCCACCTCTCCGCTTTTCAGTTTACATTTCAGTTGTGCTCGCGACTTTGACCGTTAACACTTTTTAATTAGAAGCGCTCATGCACTGCTCGCTGAGGAACCGAGCGTGGGTAGAGTTGCAGCAGGCCGTCAGGAGGCTTCACTTCAGTCGTGGCATTGCATTCATGTTTCCAACTGAGAGGCGTTTTTGTTTTGTAAAACTGGAGCTGTCTATAATCTTCATGATGCATTCAAAATCAGAATAGTTAATCTTAAATAGTTGTAACATTTTATAATTGAAATCATATTGAATTGGATTGAAAAAGCCAAAGCAAAGCAAACACTGCCAGATTACTGTGGTATAAATACATCACTACAAAATACAAAAGAGAGAAATCGACTTACATATGTAGAACACTTACCTGTTCTATAATGATTTAATAAGCTGTAGTTTGAAATTTACACTGAGTTTTTCTCTCCTAAGGGCTTATTATGTGGTCTGTGTTGCCATCTTGTGGCGAAACGTTAACCGTCTTTGCTCTCCTCAGTGACAGGCTGATGGCCTCCGACATGCTGAATATCCAAAATTATACATATTTTTAAAGGCACTATCTTTATAAATAAACTATCATAGTTGCAAGCCTCAAAAGTACATTATGTTGTCCAACAGCTGCAATATTTGTCAAACTGTAGTGAGTTGCTTACTTTTCTGCTTGTCTCTCTATGTGGTCGGAGTAATACACCACAAGAATGAAGAGGCTGTACAAGTGCTGTTATCGCAGAATTCTCAGATTCCAGAACCAGACAGAACTGTTGTGTGTGTGTGTGTGTGTATATATATATATATATATATATATATATATATATATATATATATATAAGAAGTATTCAAACAAAATAAAATGCATACATTGTTTCTGCTACAATGTTTGTCAATATTCGCATGTCAACAGATTTCAGTCCCAAAAGTGTGAGAATCTTTTTTTTTACGCCTGCCATTTTTCAGCACTGTAATTTCGAATGACAACGATCTGTTTGTTTTTGTAAGCACCAGCAGGTGTCTTCTGTGTACTACGTTTCTAGCACATCTGACCAGTGAATCCAGCTTGTGTAATCAACCAAATCCAGCTTTTCTCAACCCTTGTCCTTGCGCCCCCTGGACTGCACATTTAATATGTTTTTCTTTTCACCTCAGACATTGGTTCTAATTCGACAATAAGTGCCCTGCAAAGTGGACTCCACAGGTTTATCCGCCACGATTTCAGTTTAAAATGTTAGTTTGTGTTGAGTGAATTTTTATTGTATTTATAGTCATACTTCACGCTTCTCTAAGCAGGCAATGGCATTGTGTAAATCTGTGAATGAATGTCAGTTGGGTTTAAATAAGAGAGAAGTGCAAAATATGCAGATCAGAGGGGTGCGAGAAACGGGATTAAGAAATGCTGATCTAATCAAACTTTCATCGCTTCCATGTAAACTTGTATCATTCCCTCCCACGGTATAATAACCAATTGTTTTCTAGATGGTCATTATCATTAATTAATGTTTAAAAAGAGGGCTTAACATCCAGCAGTGAGCTTCTCCATAGTGTTGTCAGTAGCTTTAAATTATGCAATTCCTGGCTAACTTTTATGAAAGTGATACCATTTCTCAACATCTATATCATTATAGTTGCAGTCTGCTGTTGTTTTACATTCAGAACGATTTATACAGTTGAAGTCAAAATGATTAGCCCTAATACTAATTATTATTTCTTTTTCAAATATTTCCCAAATGATGTTTAACAGAGCAAGTAATTTTTCACAGTATTTTCTATAATATTTTTTCTTCTGGAGAAAGTCTTATTTGTTTTATTTTGGCTAGAATAAAAGCAGGTTTTTTTGTTTTTTTTAAACCATTTAAAGGTCAATATTATTAGCCCCCTCAAGCAATATTTGTTTTGATTGACTACAGAATTACCCTAACTTGCCTAATTAACCTAGTTAAGCCTTTAAATGTCACTTTAAGCTGAATACTAGTATCTTAAAAAATATCTAGTAAAATATTATGAACTGTCATAGCAAAGATAAAAGAAATCAGTTTTAGAAATGAGTTATTAAAACTATTATGTTTAGAAATGTGTTGAAAAAAATCCACTCTCCATTAAATAGAAAATATAGGGGTGCTAATAATTCAGGAGGGCTAATAACTCTGACTTCAACTGTGTATATACATCTATATTGTTATCATGCTTCATGTTTTACAATTTGAAGCTCTCACGTCACTAAACCCTAAAAACTGCCGCTAACTCTTGCTCTCTTCCAGGCCGAGCTGTTTATATTCATCGGCACCAGAGAGGAGGAGATGAGAGTGAAGTGGCTGGATTGGATTTTGAGCAGAGGCGCCTCAATAACAGGAATGGATTTATGGGTGTAATTCAATTGGAGTGAATAAAGGCCATCAGCTCACTGAACCATAGACACTCTGATGATGAGCTCCATCGGCCTGTGAGTAAACGTCAGTCACGACACCCACATGAAGACTCTGTCATGCTGTTATTTATAATTAGGGCTATCTATAATTTGTTTACTAATTGATGGAAATCAGATATTTCTGCTCACCAGGACTGAGAACTATAATTATGAAATGTTAACCCTTTATTGGGTGAGGAACCACGCTGAAAAAAAATGATTCATTGGATTTTGGCAGCTTAATGACGCCTCTCATATGGAGAATGAAGTCACGTGCCTTGCTCAGGTGTGAGTTTTTCAGACTTCAACAGAGTGTAAAAATCTTGATGGTTCTGTGGGTCTCGTCTATCAAATCTGATCTTTATTTTCTATTTTCTATTGGATTTGAGTCAGGTGATTGGCTGGGCCATTCTACGGCTTGATATTCTTTCTCTGAAAGCATTTGAGAGTTTCCTTGGCTGTGTTTTGGATCATTGTCTTGCTGAAATGTCCACCCTGGTTTCATCTTCATCCTCCTACTAATGTAGATGTTGGACTGAAGCAGCTAATATTCATTTACACTGAGGAAGGGCAGAGGGTTGCTGAAGAACTACTGAGAGATTTCAGCTGCTGTCTGGGCTTTCATTGCCTTTCTACACCTCTCTTTCTTCATGTGTTAATACTTTTTTCCTGTGTCATTTCATTTTATTACACAACTTAATTTGTGAACTAATTAGTTTTGTTTTCTTTGCATATATGGATTTCTTTGGTTGTTACCAACATCCAGGGAAAATTTCAAGTCAACGGCACCTTTAGAAATATGTTTTCTGAGAAAAATGGTGACGTGTTGTATACTTATTTCCCCCACTGTATATGGGCTGAATTAAACAAACAAATTAAGTTGAACATTACTAAATTTTATTTATTTGTTTAAATTCAGCCCATATAAATTGTTTGCAACCATTCATTCATTTACTTTTCGGCTTAATCCCTTTATTAATCGGGGTCGCCACAGCGGAATGAACCGCCAACTTATCCAACATATGTTTTACACAGCGGATGCCCTTCCAGCTGCAACCCATCACTGGGAAACACCCATACACACTCATTCACACACATACACTACGGACAATTTAACTTACCTAATTCACCTATAGCGCATGTCTTTGGACTTGTGGGGGAAACCGGAGCACCCGGAGGAAACCCACACCAACACGGGGAGAACATGCAAACTCCACACAGAAATGTCAACTGACCCCGCCAAGGCTCAAACCAGCGACCTTCTTGCTGTGAGGCGACAGTGCTACCCACTGCGCCACCGCGCTGCCCGTCTGCAACCACTTACCTTAAAAATTTAGTAAATCCAATTAATCATTTTTTTCAGTGCATATGTGACTCTGGACCACAAAAGCAATCAGTTTTTGGAAATTGTGAATATATTTGTTGAGAACTTTTTTCAAATCTGGAATCTGAAAAAATTTAAATAGTGAGAAAATGGCGAATTAAGTGTATTTAGCGATTTATATTACTACTGATAATTCATTCATTTCATTAATTTTCCTTCGGCTTAGTCCCTTTATTCATCAGGGGTTGCCACAGCGGAATGAACCACCAACTTATCCAACATATGTTTTACACAGCAGATGCCCTTCCAGCCACAACCCTAGAGCAGTTTAGTTTACCTAATTCACCTATAGCACATGTCTTTGGACTGTGGGGAAAACCGGAGCACCCGGAGCAAACCCACGCCAACACGGGGAGAACATGCAAACTCCACACAGAAATGCCAACTGGCCCAGCCGGGACTCGGACCAGTGACCTTCTTGCTGTGAGGCGACAGCGCTACCGACTGCACTGTCGCCTTATTATATTATCTAATGCAAAAAAACATTCAAAGTCTCCAAAAATCATATACGTTTGCACCAATAGGGGGCAGAAGCAGTCAGTGAATGCTAATGATTCCCCCTTCACCACCAAAACAGCCTTTCATTTAGTTCTGAGACTGACATACGTTAGCATAAATTAGTTGTACTCATTTTCTGCTACAACCATATGCATACACAACAGTGTCATCTTGCTTCTTAATGTTTAAAGTGGGCTGAAAAAGACACACTAATTGGCTGAATCATATGCTGCGTGTTTGATTTTGACCCCTGACTCTCATTAGGTGGCATATTCTCAGCCTCCATCAGCATCTTCAGGTTTTTTTTGCAGAGAGGTTTTTGGCTAATTCGTGCGTTGCGCTGGTCTGACGGCCCTCGCTTCTCTTGGGTGGCCCTCGTAATCCTTAGAGTCTTTAGAGGGACCGAAAGCCATGTCAAAAACTCAAAGCCAAATCTTACAACACTTAGCGAGAAATTAAAGAGCTGTTGTTAGTGTGTCTGTGGTTCAAATCACTGCTGACCGTTACTCTGGTGTACTGGTTTTCTTAGCTGCTGTAATGAAGGATGCAATGGGACGAAGATTTGATCTGTTCTGCAGCATTTTTTTTAAAGGATAATATTTTAAAGATGGCGACACAGGTTGGCTCAGTGGTTAGAACTGTCTCATCACAGCAAGAAGGTGGCTGGTTCGAGTCCCGGCTGGGCCAGTTGGCATTTCTGTGTGGAGTTTGCATGTTCTCCCCGTGTTGGCGTGGGTTTCCTCCGGGTGCTCCGGTTTCCCCCACAGTCCAAAGACATGCGCTATAGGTGAATTGAATAAACTAAATTGTCCGTAGTGTATGTGCGTGAATGAGTGTGTATGGGTGTTTCCCAGTGATGGGTTGCAACTGGAAGGGCATCCACTGTGTAAAACATATGCTGGATAAGTAGGCGGTTCATTCCGCTGTGGCGACCCATGATTAATAAAGGGACTAAGTTAAAAAGAAAATGAATGAATGAATGAATGAATGAAATTGGTCGTAGTGTATGTGTGTGCGTGTGATTGAGTGTGTATGGGTGTTTCCCCGTACTGGGTTGCAGCTGGAAGGGCATCTGCTGTGTAAAACATATATACATATATCACACAATAACAGACTCTCTCACACGCACACAGTCACACACACTCATACACACACAGACTCTAACACACACACAGGTACACTCACATTCACAATGACACAATCACAGACTCTCACACACATACACACAC
>CAIGQV010019186.1:5262543-5277306 GCA_903798115.1 Danio jaintianensis | reverse complement strand
CACTTCACTTCACTTCACTTCACTTCAAAACTAGAAAAAGAGGAGACATTCTGAAATATTGTTTTTGTAACTTAACAGGAACGTTAGCAAAACATTCTAAGAACATTTTTTTATTATATTTATTATTTTTTATTATTTTTTTATTTTTTTATGGGCGTCACGGTGGCACAGTGGGTAGCATGATCGCCTCACAGCAAGAAAGTCGCTGGTTCGAGCCTCAGCTGGGTCAGTTGGCATTTCTGTGTGGAGTTTGCATGTTCTCCCCGTGTTTGCGTGGGTTTCCTCTGGGTGCTCCGGTTTCCCCCAGAAGTCCAAACACATGCAGTACAGGTGAATTGGGTAAGCTAAATTGTCCGTAGTGTATGTGTGTGAATGAGTGTGTATGGATGTTTCCCAGTGATGGGTTGCAGCTGGAAGGGCAGCCACTGTGTAAAACATATGCTGGATAAGTTGGCGGTTCATTCCGCTGTGGCGACCCCAGATTAATAAAGGGACTAACCGAAAAGAAAATGAATGAATGTATTTTTTATTATAGAAAAATCTAAATTTACATAAAAGTTTCAGATAGTTTAGAGAACATTTCAAAGTAACTCTTTTAGATTTTTTACTGTTTATATAAAAAAAACAACCATGTTTATGTCAAATAATTATAATAATATCATTGCGCCTGCTGCAGCCATGTTATGGCAGCAAAGTTCCTTGATTATTACGCCAGAATGAGAGTATAGTTCCTAGATATATCTGCCTTGAAATTAGGACATTTTCACTTTCCGTCGGTCTTAGTCCACGATGTATCTACAGAGGAGTCAAGTAGGATTATTATTGAAACTCTTTAGCAATTTCTGAGTGAGACGCTAATGGTCTAATCTGAATCAATAATCTATGCTAAGCTAAGCTAAAAGGGTGGGAGATCAGCGAAATAGATTGAACAATGGTAAAACTTAAATGTTTAAAAAAAATAGCCTATTTTCAAATAACCAAGAAAATGTTTTTATGTCCATTGCAAAATAGTCTTGTCATAATTTTCAAAAAAAACTTTTCAAGGGCTATTCACAGAACACGTCTTTGCATCTAAAAATGCGAGCGCTCACGAATGGTTTTTAAACACGTGCCTTCCCAACCATGTTAACATTAAATAACACAGGCATTATGCCAACTTGCTACTGCAAACAGAAGTGTTGTGTTGCATTGCGTTGTGTAATGTCATTGCACCTGCTACAGCCATGGTACAACATGCACCCAATTCTATTGATTATTACGCCAGAATGAGAGTATAGATCCTAGACATATTAGCCTAGAAAATAGCAGCTTTTCATTCTCCGCAGTAACTACAATGTAACTGCAGAAGAGTCAAGCTTTGAATCATCGAAACTATTTGGTCATTTCTGAGTGAGATGCTAATGGTCTAATCCAATTCAATGATCTATGCTAAGCTAAGCTAAGATAAAAGTGCTCCTGCCAGACCCGAAGATCAACTGAATGTATAAAAAAATGGTAAAACTCAACTGTTCAACTCTAGGGGAGATCTAAACTGAGCCAACTTTCAAAATAAAGTGGAGTGTTCCTTTAAATGGAAACTAAATCAGCACATCTTCATACACAAATAACGTTTGAATCCTCCAAAATAATGCCAAGACCGGTGTTTGCTTATTTAATGGATTGCTCAAAGCTTTGTTAGCTGCTGTTGGAGTGTTTATAGTAAACCTGCGATGTAAATGATGCCACATTGTTATAGCGGGTCTGGTGTTAAGCTCCTCTCCGTGAGCGGGACGACCAAACACCCGCCTTGGCTTTGACACAAACAAATCTGCGTCCTGCCTTAAGTATATTATCGGGCCGCTTCTTTATTGAGCGCACGGCCAAAAGGAGCTTACCATTCATTAATGTTACTCCGGCAAGCTTTACACTGGACTCGGGCTTGTAATCATGGCTGTGCTTCTGTTTGACCCAGGCCGACGCAAGAAAGACGCTTTTAAACAACCCAAATGGGATAACTGCAATAATCTTTTGCAGAGTTAGACATGCTAAGAGTTTCAAGTCCAAATCCCGGGATTTCTGAGAAAGGAGGAGCGTGTCGGGAAAGGGATACTCATGGGTAATCTGGGTTTTAGTTCCTTGTGGATTTACTTTAGTCTGGGATTCAGTTTTGGATTTGGATAGTTTTGGATACACTCAAAAAATGATGTTTGCTGCTTGTTCAAACTACGTATTTAAAATAAACTGAATCAACAATATTCTTGAGTTTTTTGGGGACAACTTAATTGTTTTATGTTCAATCCACTTAAATTTGTTAAATAAGTTAAGTTAACTTAATCGATTTGTGTTGGGACAACACAGCATTTTTTACAGTGTACACCCAAAAATGGGGTTTGCTGTTTGTTCAAACTACTTATTTAAAATGAGCTGAAACAACACAATTCTTGAGGTTTTTAGCGACAACTTAATTGCTTTGTTCAATCCACTTAAATTTGTAAAAACTAATAAGTTAACTTAATTCCTTCATGTTTCCCAACAAAAATCAATTGTGTAGAAAAATAATTCTCATATTTCTGCATGTTTAAATGGTACTAAAACATTTTGAATGAATGTGGTTTGATTTATTTATTTATTTGTGCTCTATTTTTATAGGAATATTCTGTTAATTGCTCTCTGAAAATACAGAAAATGTATTTTTAAAAAACAGAAAAATTATTTAATACAAAATACAAGCAATTATTTGTTAGTTTTAAGGTGGAATTTTAAAATAAATACAGAAAAAACATCTGTAAAACAGCTGGTATTTCATTGTATAATGAAAAAGCGTGGAAAGTCTGTAAATTACCTGTAAGATAAAATTTTTTAACAGTATAGAATTAATTATTCTACTTTTTATTACAGAATCATTTTCAAATGAGGATATTTTTCTGGTATCCATATAGAAGTTTAGTCATTGATCATGTGCTGAATAAATCCTGATTGTAAAAATGATGAAAATAATATAAATAACTTTATATAAAAAAATAAAAAACAATTGGCATCAGTATTTAAGTGTATTAATTAATACTTTTATTTAGATTTTCTTTGCTTTTATTATAGTAACTTTTATGTAACTTATGACAACAAGTTATAAAAATAATTGTATTATAACTATGCCTTTTAAAAGGGCAGTTGAAATAAAATTTGATATAATTAACTTAATGATTAGTTAATTTAAATATGGAAAAGAAGTTTTAGCATATTTTGTAATTTAAAAAAAAAATGAAAGCGAGAACTGTAGCATTTTATTTAGTCTTTGCTTTTATTATAGTATTTTTTACAAAACTTATTTTACAACTTATTTCTGATTATCAAATTATTTGTTTTTCTTCCAATACATTCAAATCTGTTATTTCTTCTTTTTCATAGTGAAATATTTAGTTAAATGTGGTTTATTACTACATATTCATTGTCAAAATAGGACATTTTGGATAGTGCTGGATAATAAAATAGATTTTATTTGATAGTTATTTGATATTTGATAGTTATTTGATCCATTTAGCATTGGGTCAGTGTAACTTCGTAAAAAGATTTAATAGATTTTATTTACTTTAATTGTACAAAGTTTGTATAAAACTGAATAGTTCCGTAAAGGGATGAAAAATTGCCTCATTATTTACTCTTCCTAATGTGGTTTTATGAGTTTCTTTCTTCTGCTGAACGTAAAAGAAGATATTTTGAGGAATGCTTGTAAAATTCATATACTGTAAAAAATATCTGTAAATTAGCAGTTTTCCATATTTTGTGATTCATGTTTTTATTTTTCCCTGTTTATGTATGCTTTTGACTTGTGTTATGGGATCTTAATCTTTCTTCCAACAGCCTTTAACCTCGAAAAGTAAAAAATAAGTGACTTTTATTAACATTTTTAATAGTTTAAAGTGTTATATTGTCTGTGTTGGTGTTGTATGTTACGCTACAAAAACCTTATATTTAAAAAAAACGTGGTATTTCTTATACAATCAGTGCCATCAATAGCATTCTTCAAAATATCTTCTTTTGTGTTCAACAGAAGAATAAAACTCAAATAGGTTTTGAACGAGTAAACGATGCCATTTTCATTTTTGGGTTAACTATACCTTAAAGAGATCACCTTAACCAATGTGTAAGTCATAATTCGTTTAACATCAGCTGAAGAAAAATCATCATAGAAACAATATAATTCTCAATTAAACACAAGTTTTCAAGAAGTTGAACCCAACACTCCCAAAAGGTAAATCCCTCACTCCTTCAGTTGACAATTATTACGACTTGTCACTTTACCTCTCGTAATTATTGTCATCGCATTTTAGCCAATGATTAGCATCACATGCAAAATGCTGTCTAAAAGAAGAGGGTGAGTGTGTGTAAATGGGGGGGAAAGAGATGGGGGGATGGAGGAAAAGAGAGAGAGAGAGAGGGATGGAGAGGATTAGGCCTCAGGATCCCTTGGGCTTTGTCTGGAAATCTGGAGATAAAGCAGGCAGGGGCAGGTGGTCGGAGCGCAGGGGGAGGGAGATGTGTTTCAAGGCGCTTTTATTAAAGGCTGGGGGCAAACATGCATTCATTAGCCCCAGTGTATGTTCTTACTCAGCACAGTCTCTGTCCAGATCAACTCACACACACACATGTGACCCAACGCTCTGGATGCTCACTTGGAGCCGCCGTCACACTCTCAGAAATAAGGGTACAAAATCTGTCACTGGGGCGGTACCTTTTTAAAATGTACTTTTTTGTTCCTAACAGGTCCTTAAAGGTACATATTAATACCTAAAAAGTACAAATCTGTACCTCATAGTACCTGAAAAGTACAAAAGTGTACCCTAAAGGTACTAACGTGCAGCTGTAAAGTACGAAAGTGAAAGATTTTGTACCTTTATTTCTTAGAGATGCTTAATAAAGTTCAAATAGACGAATAAATGGAATGCTCGATTCTGATTGTTCCAATGGAATCTCACGACAATTCGTAATGTTTTGATTCACTGCCTAATTCATACATTTTAGTACAATTTGCTAATCCCCCAATGACAATTGGGGTTAGGGGTGGAGTTTGGGGGCCATGCTTCCTTTATAATAATGAACGTTTTTATATGTATGAAATTGTATGAAGTGGCAAATTTTTCACCAATAAATAATATTTAATAATATTCTCGTGATATCACACTGTTAAAAAAGCTATTAATTAATAGTTTTTGTATTTTATGATTTATTTTTTCGTTTACTTATGGTTGTGAAATTCATTGTGGGACCTTGATGTTAAAAAATTCAACCAGGGAGTTTTAAAAAGTGACTTTTATTGCCATTTTTGTAGTTTGAAACAATATATTATATAGAATTAAGTCTATAAAATAATAGAAATTAGACGAATCTCAAAACAGATTGTGATTGTTCCAATGGAATCTCACGACAATTCATAATGTTTTGATTTAGCGGCTAATTCGTATATTTTGGTACAGTTCACTCACCCCCCAATCACGGTTGGGGTTAGGGGTGGGGTGTGGGGGCCACGCCTTCTTTTAAAAATAGTATGTTTTCATATGTGTAGAATTGTATGAATTAGCTTCTTTTTCGCTAATAGGTAATACAGTTATGTATTCTCGTGAGATTACACTGAAAAAAGAAAACCTGTTAATAGTTTCTGTATTTTTAGATTCATTTTTCTGTTTAATTTTATTTAAATTAAAATAGCTATTAATTTAGTACCAAATTAAAATTAAATAAGTACAATGTTATTGGGAAATGTGATTGCTTTTAGTGAATATTTTAATTTGAATGGATTAGCTGTTCAGTATTTATTCAGTGATTTGATTTGCTGTGTTTACAGTGTTGTTTTTGATTAAAACATGTCTATTAAGTTGCAGATAGACTTCAGATTTTACAACATTGTACAACTTATTTTTAAGATATTTAAGATATTGATATTTCTTAGTTACAATGTGAGAGCTAAATTTCACAGACATTTTCAAGTGCCTGTTAAGAGTGTGTTGACAATCAGTTCAGTGACAGTTGCAGATTTAAAAAAGGCGGGAAAAAGAACCAAGACTCTTCCTCAGAACAAGAGAGTTCTTAAAAAGAACTGTTTCTATGAGTAAAGAGTAATCTTTTTTTTAAAAGGCTTTTCCTCAGTCCCCAGTTCTCCCTCCCACCTCAGTATCAGATAAACAAACACTCAGGATATCCTGAAGAAACCGTAGTCTTAGCCAAAGGCTGTGTCCTAAATGGAGCGTCATTAACTCCACAGAGCCCTCCATGTTAGATATGCAGCTAATTAGAGGCCCATTCAGATGTGAACCGCCGCAGACGCTCTTACCTGACAGACCGCTCTGCTCTTCAAACTTCAGCGCTCTTGTTTTCTTTAGTGCCTGTTGTGTTTGTTTAGTGTTTAGAGGGACGTCCGCTGAGATGGGGCTGCTGATTGACGTGTGAATGTCCTGATGGGGCTGAGAAAATGGTGTTTGGGTGTCTTTTTTATAATCAAATTGGACTTGAAATTACAGTAGTCCCAGAGAGATGTTTTTAATCACTACGTCCAGATAGGATTTAGCAGAGCAGCTCTCTGGAGAGTCACTGCACCCCAGAGTCAACTTTAGTTAATGGTGTTAGCATAAGATGACTTAGTGTGATATTAATTCATTAAGTAGTGTGTGTGTGTGGGTGTGGGTAATCATGGGTAATGTGACACTGCACCGATTTGCTCCAACACTAATTGTTGAGGTGGTCTAAAGTAATCTATAGGGAGCCTTCTGTTTTGTTAATATTGTATATGTGTTGCACTTAATTATTTCAGTTTCTTTATAATCGCTTTAATGGGCCTTTTAGTTCTTAGGAAGAGTTTGGGATAACTGCTCCATTTGTGTTCATATGTTTGTGTTGGAAAGAAGTTAATGCTTTAATTTATTATTATTGTCTATTATTATTGAGCCTAAAAAAGACTTTTCTGATGTTTATTCAATTCAAGTTAATTTTTATAGTGCTTTTCACTATAATTATTCTTTCAAAGCAGCTTTACACAAGGTGCATTACAACCAAAATCAGAAAAGTTAAGGTTATTAGTTACCATAACTTTATTAGTTACTATTAACCTTAACTAATTAACTAGTAACTGATAGCTTTTAACAGTTAAAGTTAATATATATAAATATAGTTAACCTGCAGTTATATAGCATATAGATGATAAGAATCAGAATCAGAAAGAGCTTTATTGCCAGGTATGTTCACACATACGAGGAATTTGTTTTCGTGACAGCTTCTACAGTGCAACAGAATGACAGAGCCAGGACAAAAAACAGATAATAAATATATAAAAAAAAAAATAGAAGTAAATAGTGTGTGTACAGGTTACTATATATAACGTTATATGTGCAGCTGTTATGTGCAGATTGGCATGTAAAGTGTACACATGATGTCCATGTGTACATGTTCAATTAAGTGTTTTTGTGTATTAAGTGTGCGTGTGGTCCTCGAAGTCTTCGGTGGTTGGCATCATCTCTTCACAGGAGACGTGGGCTTTGGAGACACTTTTCACAGGAGACGTTTTTTCATTAGTTATTATATATAGTTATATATAGTTGTTGTTGTTGTTGTTGTTTTTTTCAAATGAATGCTGGAATTCTTGGAATATCAATTTACGGTAATTCACCATATATATTAATGAAACTTACTTTTAAACAGATTTTTACTGTAGCATTTACAGTTGTTTTTTTTAACCAATAAAACCACAGCCATTTTTTACAGTGTATTCAGGTACATAAATGAAACAATCAAATGTAAAAAAAAAAAAAAAAAAAACACTGTAGACTTCAATGTGTAAATAAATAAATACAATTAATCTTAGTTAAAGCTATATACACTGTAAAAAATGCTGGGTTCCAAACAATTCCTTCCTGTTGTCCCAACACAAATCGATTAGGTCAACTTAATCGTTTTTACTCATTTAAGTGGATTGAACATAAATCAATTAAGTTCACACTTCAACCCTTCAGAATTGTGTTGTTTTAACTCATTTTAAATTAGTAGCAAAAGTCATTTTGTACGTGTTCGTTATAATTTATTGTGCCTGAACACTTTTCATTTAAACATTCACAGGCCTTAAAAAAACTTGCAAATGATAAACTTTAACTAAATTATCATGGTTAACCTTTGCTTTGACGCTACAAATCGTGTGTGAACGTTTGTGCTGCTCAACTATAATTACGACTCGACATTGCGCATCCTGCGATCTGACTATTGTGGATGCATATTGTGCAGCCCTTGTGCATGTTAATAACAGATGGAAACAATAGCTATGTTTCCATTAAAGAAAAAATTGGAATGTTGCATAAAACATTAGCGAATTAAGCAGCGTTTCCATCCAATTAGTCAAAGAGAACAAAATCGTCACTTCCTGATAAACTGGCGCCAAATATCAAAAAGACAAATGAAATTTGCTGCAGTAGGAAAAGCCACTGTGGGCCTTTTTTATTGTAAAATAAACAAATTGCACCCTAGAAGACTATTATTAGTCCGTTTGCAGTCTCTAATGGTTGAAAAGAAATATTTAACAGAATGATATGAGAATCAGAAGCTGTTTCTGTGCCAAAAGTAATCCCAGAGATGATCAAAAACAGTGTTTAGCATATGTTTTTTACGCAGCGTATGCCCTTTCAGCCACAACCCAGTACTGGGAAATAATAATAATAATAATACTGAACCACTTTGACTACAGACTTTAGCTGAAGGATTTTAGAATGACCAAAAAAACATTCACATTTTTTACAATGTGCTCATTCACTGGTTTGTCTATTAATACCATCCCATTTTTATCATCACATGATCTGCTAAAACAAAATCACATGACTTTTTTTGATGCGCATGCGCATTTCTGCAAATGTGTTTCCATCATAGTTTATGTGCGTTTATTCTTATTGGATAAACATTTTATCCAACTCAATTGTGCGCACAAGTGTAGCATCGATTAAATCGTTAATTTCAGTATTTATCATTTATCATGTTAGAAATGTAAATATAGTACTGTTTCTCAAAACCTTGATATTTAATCTTTCATTTACTGCAATAAACAAAAAATGCATATTTTTGTTGTTTTTATGTTTTTCTCAGAAATAGATTACGCGACTTTATCTGGGGTTTCATAGAGAGGGTCACATATAATAATAATAATAATAATAATACTGATCCACTTTGACTACAGACTTCAGCTGAGGGATTTTAGAAAGACTAAAACAACATTTTGGTTTGTCGACACTGGTTTGTCGATTAACGCCATCCCATCACACCCAATTTTATCATCACATGATCTGCTAAAAGATGTGTTTCCATCATAGTTTATGTGCATTTATTCTTATCGGATCAAAAGTACTCTGCATGTGTATACGCGTTTTCAAAATGAGTGCACATATTAGCATTCCTATTGAGCATTTTGATCCGATAACTAGGCCTGTCACAATATCTATTTTTTGTTGTGCCATATTTTGCATCAAAATATATTGCGATAAACAATATTATTGTCAATTTAAGGTCATTTTATGCCACTCATTATATAATGCCAGAATGACAATATAATATCATCACAATGCAGGTACACTCCTCCAAAGAACACATCATATTTTATTCTCAAGAATATTTCATTTAATTATAGTCATTTTAACAATTTAATAATTAGGCATTGGCATCAGAATGTGAACACGCAGATCCTAAATAACAGGCTGCGATATCTGCTACCAGATCAGACACCCACATGAAAATATACTACAGTAAATTTATAGTAAATACTATAGTGTTTTTTTAATCATACTGACAGCCCCAATAGAGATAGAGATGTTGCGCAATCAGCTAAAATGTTGCTAGAATTGGTTTTTATGTATGGGCGATATATATTGCATCACCAAAAATGATTGAGGTCATGTCCATGTGTTGTGCGATAAGTCGATGTATTGATTATTGTGACATGCCTAGCGATATGCCAAAAAATAGCATAGCCATTGATGGATTTCAGCCGACCACTCGTGTTAATGGCAATTAGAAACAGGCACTAGTGTTTTAGTGTTTCATTGCGCGTTGACAAAACAACACACTAACTCAAGAGCCAATAACAGAGCTCTATTCACATTTCTCGATTCAACACACACACACAGACATACACACAAACACCTCCCCCTACAACTAATCAGTACGGTGCAACACACATTGTTGCTGTATGTAAATGCAGACACACCAGGAGAGAGTAAGAGAGATGGGGGTGCGGAGAGGATTTTTTGGGAGGATAATGTGGGGGTAAAGGACAGGGGCCCGCACCCCTACACAACGGAGGGATTACCTCTCTCTCTTTCTGTCCTTCATCTCCTCTGGGTGGCCTCATGCTTCCCATCAGGCCTGGAGACAGAGAGAGAGAGAGAAAAATGTTAAACGCACGGACATTCACACAGCGAAGGCCGATCGCTGGGACCGAGTGAGCTTAATTCCATCAAAGAGAGAGAAAAGCGAGTGATTAATTTATTCGCTCTCTCCTCCCCCTCGCTCCTTGGACGCTTTTGACTGCTCTCAATGTGGCTCGGTCCAGTGACATCTGGTGCCGGTCAGGGTTTGTCTTTTCAGCAGGGCCCGAAAAAAGCTTCGTCTGCGGAGGAGCTGCCGATCCTTTTTATTGTATAAAATTTTGGGCTCTCTGGAGATTAGGAACATGGTAAAGAGAAGCTTTGGGTAATTAGATGTGAAATGTTGCTCTTTTTTGGGGGGAGTCAGTGCGTGAGCTTGATAACGGAAGGCCAATTAAAGAGTTTTATCAGGATTTTTAGTGGTTTTATGTAGGGATGTCCCGATCAGGTTTTTTTGCCCTCGAGTCCGAGTCATTTAATTTTGAGTATCTACGATACCGAAACCCGATCCGATACTTCAATAATACATAAAAAAAAGAATAAAGAAGAGCGAAGAAACAGATCCAGGATGTTCTTTATTTTTTATTTAATTCACCTTATTTTAATATTCAACAACTCTGTTAACAAACAGAGCACTTCTGTGAGGTGAATATAAAAAAATAAAACTGTAAATATAAAACAAAAATCTAATATAAAAACAAAAAACACCTCAACTTAAAATACCCGGCAGGCAATCCCAAGTTTACATATCTCACAGTTTGCTATGGCAATGTTGTCGTCATCAACTTAATAATACCTCCAGACTGCAGACATACTCGCGCTTTCCGCTTCAAGCTGCTTCCGTATTCTACTTTGCCGGCATTTAACCAATAGCGCCTCTGCAACAAAGTGATGTCATGCTGCACGCGTCGCTGTTTCTGTGTGAAGTCAAGAAAGAGATCTAACTCTGTGCCACTGCATAACTATTGATGTGTTAAAAAATAATGAGAATATATATACATATATATTCGAGTCCTGATCGGGAGGTAACGTCCGATTCCGATCGAGTCTGAAACCGCGTGATCGGGCCCGATTTCCGTTCATGTAATCGGATCTGGGCATCCCTAGAATACGCCGTCTTTTTGTTGTTTCCAAACCATATGACTTTCTCTTTTTGTCTTCTGTTGAATGGAAATGAGGGTGTTGTTAGTCAGATTGTGCTTCCAGCGGGTTCTCAAACCTTTACAATCACAAAGAAAATATCCTAAACATATTCTTAGAAATGACTCCTGCACTAAACGTCTTTTCATTTGTCTCTTTCCTTTTAATAAATGAAATAGAGCAGCCAGAAATTTCTCTACAAGTTTTGTTTCACGATAAAAGGACAGATTGTTCACCCAAAGATGACAAATTCTGGCTGAATTTACTCATCCTCCAGTTGTTTCCAGTTGTTTCTTTCTTCTGTTGAACACAAAGGAAGATTTACTGAAGAATGCTGGTGGGAAAAAACAACCATCGACTTATGGTCATAGTAGTATTTTTTGTTCCTACAATGGAAGTCAATAGATTCTGGTTTCCAACATTCTTCAGAATATCTTCTTTAGTGTTCAACAGAAGAAAGGAGTCATACAAGTTTAGAACCACTTGAGTATGAGTAAATAGTGAGGAAATGTTCATTTTTGGATGAGCTGTCCCTTTAAATTCAAATGATCTGCAAAAGTGCTGGTTTACGTGGAAGATTCTTCTGTTTTCTGCAATTTCAGGTTCGGTTGTTTTCTACTGCACAGTTGATGCAGGATTCTTATCTATAATAAAGTTCTGAAGGATCATGTGACACTGAAGACATACATTTACATTTACACATATTTTTTATAGAAAACAGTTTTTTTAATTCTGTTTTGATCAAATAAATGCAGTCTTGCTGAGCAGAAGAGATGTTTTTTTAAAAATGTTTTAACAAATCTTTAAGCTTTTTTTTGAGACATTGTTCAACATTCATACCAAAGCAATTTTTCACTGGTGATGAGTCGAGTGAACATGCAAAATCACCTGATTTAAAGTGTGTGTGAAATCAAAATATACAATGTTTATTTCGCTAGCATGCATTGTCATTCTTTCAGGTGAACGATTAATCCATGCAAGTTGATTCACTGAAAAAAAAAGTTTGTTTTGGTAATCTTTAATCGATGGCTAACCATCTGTTTCTGTGTTTAGAGGGGTGGATCTTCTCTGTTGACGCCAGTTTGACGCTTAAGCCACAATATTTTTAGCCACGCCCCTCTTACTGTTAGTTTGCTACAAGGGAATCAAAAAAGAACACAAAAAGAAAGCCCCGCCCCCTACTCAATATTCCATTTCAGCTGGAAGTACAGCAACATACTGAAATAAACGTCTCAGCAAAGTAATATATAATTGAGGTGAAAATATTTTTTTTAAAGCTTCCAGATATTGTTTGCCCACTGATATAAACAGTAGAGCAGACAACAGACTATCTACAGTTGAAGTTAATGGAAAGTAGATTTTTATAACACATTTCTAAACATAATAACTTTAATCTTTGCCATGATGACAGTACATAATCATACAAATTTTGTCAAATAACTTTTGAATAGTTTTGTCTATTGTCATGAGACTGGTCTTGCAGATTCGTTGGATCATACAGAGAACATTGATAAAATGTATTCCCTAATTGACACGACTTCCTGTCCACCATCTTGAATTAGTTTGAAAATCTGTTGTTTTGAGCTCTCCATAGATCGTTAGCCCAATTTCCACCAAATTTGGCTCAGACCATGTTGCCAAAAAGTTATACAATTTTCCAGTTGCTCTGTAGCATGTTGCCGTGCTTGTTTATGATGTGGCCGCTGGGCTGCTTTGCCCCGGTAATTGCTGCTTGCAGCTATATTATTTTACTAGATATTTTTCAAGATACTAGTATTCAGCTTAAAGTGACATTTAAAGGCTTAACTAAGTTAATTAGGTTAATTAGGCAAGTCATTGTATAACGATGGTCTGTTCTGTAGACAATCAAAAACAATTATTGCTTAAGGGGAAAATTTCTAATATAGCTAATAATATTGACCTTAAAATGGTTTTAAAAAAATTAAAAACTGCTTTTATTCAAGCCAAAATAAAACAAATAAGATTTTCTCCAGAAGAAAAAATATTATAGGAAATACTGTGACAAATTCCTTGCTCTGTTAAACATCATTTGGGAAATATTTGAAAAAGAAAATAATAATTTTGACTTCAACTGTAAATAACTTAAGATTAAAAACATTCAGATCTCAGCCACATCGATTTCTCCATCTTAGATAATAAAAAGAGCAAGAAAAGAGAAAAGGGCAGCTTGTCTTTCTTCCCCTTCAGAAATGACAGTTCAGATGAAAGGCGGTGACACACACACACACACACACTCACAGGCAGATCCACAAGTGTGTTTCATAAGCTTGGCCTGTGAAAGGGAAAGCAGATTGGACTCCCTCTCGATTTCTGAAGCGTCAGGCTCTTTAAGGGGGCAGAGATGAGCGCAGCGTGTCCCCCGTCCTGCAGTCTCAGAGCCCCGCGGGAGGCTCTGCGTATCATATACTCGCTCTGCTCCGCCAACAGAAGGACACCTTTTAGCTTTTGTCATGAGATTATGAGGATCTGTTATGCTGCTCTGTTCACTCTATAACCTACTGAGAGTGAGGTTTTGTGTGTGTGTGCGTGTGTGTGTGTGTGCGTGTGCGTGTGTGTGTGTGTGTGCGTGTGTGTGTGTGTGTGTGTGTGTGTGTACGTGTTTTTGTTGTTTTTGTGACATGTCGGGACACAAATCTGTATAATGACATAGGTATGACACAGGTATTACAAAAAGGAGGTGAAATATGAGGACACAGCTGATGTCCTCATTTCTCCAAAAACAAACATGCGTGCGTGTGTGTGTGTGTGCGCGTGCGTGTGTGTGTGTGAAGATTGAACTGTTCTGTTATTGAAGCCTGCATTTGTTGTGATGTTCTGACATCGGACATCAGTGCATCATATAATGGCAGTATCTATCTATATGTCTATCTATCTATCTATCTGTCCGTCCGTCCGACCGTCCATCCATCCATCTATCCATCTATCCATCTATCTATCCGTCTATCTATCCGTCTGTCTGTCCGTCTGTCTGTCTGTCCGTCTGTCTGTCTATCTATGTATCTACCTCTCTGTTTGTCTGTCTGTCATTTTATGCATCCATTCATCCTTTCATCATTCTAGCGCTTTATCCGTTCATCCATAATTTATCTATATTCTATTCATCCATCCATAATTCTCATTCAATCTATCCAAAGTTTGATCTATCAATTCAATCATTGCTGTAGTGTTCTGTTTAACTTTCCTTCCATTGTTCCATCCATCCATCCATCGTTCTATAATTCTATTCATCCATCCATCC
>CAIGQV010019186.1:5214412-5252709 GCA_903798115.1 Danio jaintianensis | reverse complement strand
TGTGTGTGTGTGTGTGTGTGTGTGTGTGTGTGTGTGTGTGTGTGTGTTTAGGCAGTGTATCTGGTTTCTCCTCCTGAGTCTTGTTTCTATCATCACTCCTGCTTGTGTTTACTCTGTTAATGAGGTGGGCGGGACCCCTGTGCTGTGATTGACAACTCCACACTCCCCTGTTCTCCATTATCTGCATGTCCACACTCACACTGAGTGTTTGGCTTTTAGCCTCCATCACAGAGTGACGTCATGGTGGCTGCGTTAGCATTAACACAATTGACTAAAATAATTTTAAAGAAACTTAATTATTATTTAGCATTTTAAAATAAAAGTTGTTTAAACATTGAAAATAAATAACATTTAATGGGTTTTGTGTGTGTGTGTGTGTGTGTGTGTGTGTGTGTGTGTGTGCGTGCGTGCGTGCGTGCGTGCGTGCGTGCGTGCGTGCGTGCGTGCGTGCGTGTGTGTGTGTGTGGGTTTGTGATTTGGTTTATGTTTTGTCCCGTTTAATGTGCATATTTGAATTTTGTGTGTATTCTTGTATGTTCATCGATAAAAAATAAATAAATAAATTACTTTCAAGTGTCAAAGCAACATTTCTAATGTTTGTTTAATTTAACTTGAAGGACTGCAATAACTGAAAAATTAAAACATTAATAAAAACTACATGATTGTTTTAAAAAAGGGTAAAAGCTCAAAAACATTAAAAAGAAACATTAATTTAAGTAATGAATGCAAATAAAAATCTAATAGAAATAAAGTTAACATTAAACGTTAAAACAATAAAAGGTTAACTGAACTAATATTAAATATTAGTAAATTAACATTCAGCTAGTTGCCTAGGCAATGTTTTACTTAATGTTTATTTAGTTTAATTTAAATAATAAAGTAACTCAAAATGTAGTCCCTTTTTTTATTAAAAATAAAATATAAATACATAAAAATAGGGAATAAGTAATAGCAGTTGCTATGGTTACTACTAATGTTTTCGGGAAGCTCATTGATTTCAAATTGTGATCAAAACTGACTGGAATTACCTTTGCATTTATACAAATTTAATGCACACCTTCCAGCCAATCAGAATAAATCTAAATTTTAATTATTATTATTATTACTAGTATTTTAGTGATGCTAAAACAAGTTGGGGCGGTGCGGTGGCGCAGTGGGTAGCGCTGTCGCCTCACAGCAAGAAGGTCACTCATTCGTGCCTCTGCTGGGTCAGTTGGCATTTCTGTGTGGAGTTGGCATGTTCTCCCTGTGTTGGCGTGGGTTTCCTCCTGGTGCTCCGGTTTCCCCCACAAGTCCAAAGACATGTGCTATAGGTGAATTGGGTAAGCTAAATTTCCGTAGTGAATGAGTGTGTGTGGATGTTTCCCAGTGATGGGTTGCAGCTGGAAGGGCATCTGCTGCGTGAAACATATGCTGGATAAGTTGGTGGTTCATTCCGCTGTGGCGACCCCAGATTAATAAAGGGACTAAGCCGAAAAGAAAATGAATGAATGAATGAATGAAACAGGATGGATTACAGCTAATTAAATCCCAGTACTGAAATTACATTTATCAAACTCAATTTTTTCAAACAAACTCTAAAGTTTTTTCTGATAAGGACATGCTGAAGAACCTTTTAGAACTTGTTGTGGATTCCATATACAAGTAAAAAAAAAGTTCATGTAACTTGGAACACACTCAAAACAACTGCGGGGTTGTTGTAACTAGGACTGCACAGTATATCGTTTCATCATCGATATCGCGATGTGCAAGTCCGCAATAATCACATCGCAGGATCTGCAATGTAGTTGGGATTATAGTTGAGCAGTTGACCTGCTGAATTAGCTAGATTTAATAGATTTTTATTTAGTATATGAATAATGTTTTAGTTTTGGATTAATTTCTTACATTAATATTTGGTAAATATACTGCAAGTTAAAATCTCGCCTTGAAAAGTGGTTATAAGGTCTTAAAATGTATGGAAAGAGTCTTAAAAAAGGTATTGAAAGGTATTGAATTTCACTTTCTGATTCCTATATATACTCTGAATAAATGTCTCAGTTCCAGAAAATCATAATTTTCTGCCAATTGTTTTGATATCTTAGGTCTCACAGGGTTAAATGTTTTTACAAATTTAAGTGGATTCAACATAAAACAATGAATTTCCCCCCACACAAGAAAAATAAATAAATTGTGTTGATTCAGCTTCTTTTAAATAAGTAGTTTGAACAAGCAGCTAAAAATTAATTTTTGAGCGTACGGTGTTTGTAATGTAACACAGCTCAGAAAACCTAATATTAATCCTCTGAATAATGTATTCAGGTTAAGTGTTGAGGGCTGGCGTGAGTCTCAGATTATACAGCTGATCTGGGGTCTGATTCTCGGCGTCTCAGCGGTCACATGCTCAGGATTTAAGACGCAGAATCTGACCTGAGATCAGCTGAGAGCCGGAGGAAGGGTGTGTTTCTGCCAGCAGCTGCCAGTTGAATTTTCTCATGAACAAAAGCTCAGAACGGTTAGTGACGCTTGGATCTAATCACTGCTCTCGTTTACCTGCCGCTCATTTGTTCAGGACAAACTTATCAGGGTTTTGCTCCATATGTGCATATTTCTCTTACACTCAAAAATTGTTTGCTGTTTGTTTAAACTTATATAAAATAAGCTGAAACAACACAATTCTTGAGGTATTTTTGTGACAACTTAATTGTTTTATGTTCAATCCACTTAAAAACTAATAAGTTAACTTAATTCCTTTAACAAAAATTGAGTTAACCTTATAATGTTTACAAATTTAAGTGGATCGAACATACAACAATTAAGTTGTCCCCCCAAAAAACTTAAGAATTATGTTGTGTTAACAGGCAGCAAAAATATTTTTTTTTGAGTGAAAGTAGTTTTGTGCTGTTAAAAGTAGTAATAAAATTCAATATATATATATATATATATATATAATGTTTTTAATAATTTTTTTTATTTTTTATTTTTGGCTTGCACCATTGTGACACCATTGAACTGTATCTAAATGCATGCTATTCTTTTAATAACTTGCTGCTTAGGCTGATTTACAACTGTTTCCTTTTAGAGGAGTGTTTTATAACAGCAAACATCAATATCTGAAGCATGTCTGAAGCTGAAGTGTCGCATTTACTTTTATTTTAGTTCGTTAAAACTTTGAATAACATTTTGTTTCTCATGAGAAAACAAATTAGTAAATTTACATAGCCTGTTCGTGGGGTTTCTAAATGAGTGTTGTATAGGGGGGTTGTGTAAAAGTGTGATAATAATAATAATAATAATAATACAAGTTGTTGTTGTTACATAAAGTATTAGGTAATTTTTTTTCAATTAAGCAGACCTTTCAAGATAAATAAAACACATAGTATAAATATCTAACAACTTATTACTTGAAAACAAGTCATAATAAATAAATAAACAACATTTTAAATTTATGTTGTGTAAAATACACTTTAAAATATGCTGCGTTATTTTAACACCAATTTGGGTAAAAACTCAAATTGTGTAAAATAGGGACAAACTGTTGGGTTAAAATTAGACTATTAATTGAATAAATAAATAAATAACCTAAAAGTTTGTCCGTATTTTACACAATTTGAGTTTTTGTGTAATAACTCAATTACAAGAGTTGAAATAACTCAGCAAACTTTTACAATAATTCAAATTAAAAACACAGCTCACAGACCTCATTATTTAAACAAACAAATAAGCCAATAATCAAATAAATAAATACATTTTTATCATTATTTTAATACTAAATTCAGAAATACGTTTTATTTTCAATTTCAGTGTTATGTTGTTGACGGTAATTCAACTTTAAGACTCACTTCAAATAAAGTAGACCTAACACAAAATTGCTACGAAAGTACGTTTAACAAACAACATAAAGTACAACTTAGTTTTCTCATAATCGCATGGCCTATATTATAGATTTCTTTAGCGTGAGACTTAAATGTTGGGTGATGGAGAAAGTCGGCTCTACCTGCTCATCCTCCGCGTCCAGGTGTAAAAGTTTCCCGCGTCTTCGCTCTTCTGCCGGAAGTGGTGCTGAGTGACAGATCTGGCTCGTGCTTTCTGACAACTCGGGGCTTTACAGGGGATTTTATGCACCATCGTTTTAATAAGCGCCGACAATTTACAAGAGACGACACGACAATCCGCCTGGCAAAGAGGCTAGTCACACACACACACATTAACTCTCTCTCTCACACACACACACACACTCGGTCGCTTCAGGCCGGCTGATCCCGCGGATTTACGGGTTTATACTGCTCAGGAAACTCTACTGCATTTTGGGATTACACAAATGCCCCTGGACAATAGGTTAGTGCCAGCAGATATCTTGATTTTACGGGATCGATCCTCTTTAACAGACCTTGGCGCGCGCAAATGTGTTTTCAAGAAGTCCGAGCTGATTCTTCTTGGTTTATGCTGTAATCTCATCATTGTATATTTTGGTGCGACGGTAACGCTTGAAATAGAGCAACTACGTGTTTTTTTTAACTTATAGTAGCCTAAATTAAATAAAAAATACAATTTATAAAAAAATATTTGCTTAGTGTAAGTCAACGCTGAGTGACATATGGACAATTATATTCAAAATTAAATGACATTTTAAATAAAAAAAATTATTTCAAAATATTAACCCAATGTTGGGTTTGTTAAACAACCCATACTTTTTAGAGTGATATAAAACGTTATTTTTAATGTTAACTAATAATTACACAAAAATAAGCGCCCTTTACAGTCTAAAAAGCTGCATAATGTCGCTTGCTTTCTGTGAATAGGCTACACGAGTGTTTGTCAACTTTTTAATTAATTTTAGTCCTAATATCTTTTTGTCATTGATATCAAGAATTTATTAGGTTCAACTAAAACTAAATATGACTTGACCTTCGATTTTTAACTTTATGATCTAAACAGTTATGTTTATTATAACTACTTTTATGTATTTATTTACTTAGACAGCTGTAGCCTTTACGCCACATTAGCTTTTTTATTTTATTTTATTTTTTTTAGAAAAAAAGGCCTATTAATGTTTTACAGAATAAATGAACTGTTTTTATTTGAGTAATAAAACATGATGATGTAAAACTACATAGCTAGGCCTAAGAATTTGTTAAATGATTTCAGCCATTTAATTAAATTTTAATGCTCTTTTCTCTGTGTAAATCCTTTTTTTTTTTTTTTTTTTTTTTTTACTTTTAAGCCTCAATAAAAGATTAAAAATAATAATTTTAAAGCTTAAATCTGAAACTGAACTCACTCGTTATGTATGGTAGGCTATTAAATGTAGCCTTTTGAATGACGTAATAAATCTGGACAATAACTGACCCGCAAATCAGGGAAAGCAGGGAATATCGAATAACGGTCTAACCTAAAATATCGTGGAAAATATGGCCTAAAATTGTGTTTGACTGTTGTCAAAAAAAAAAGTGTTTTAATTTCTTTTTTACACTGAAACTTTGAAGCATAAGTGTTACTTTACTCGTTGATAATTGGTCCTCAGAGAAGATTTGGTCTCTAAAAGCGACGCATTTTCATCGACCAAACGGGTAAATCGACTTAAGAATTATATTTGTATCGTTCGTATTTACTTCCCCGCCGTTTAAGTCTCACTAAAGAATTAAAAGTGTATTCCAATAGTTTGCTCTCGTGGAGGTTCGCACATTCACACTGCAGGTCAATATTGCGTCGCCTAGAAAGGGAGGCGTTAATTACTACTTCTTCGTTCTGATTGGCTAGAGCAGTCGTCCGTAAGAGCAAGCGAGCTTTCTGATTGGCCGTGGTGGGCGGGACTGCAGGTGTCTTTTGCTCATAGACGGACAGGCTATCAAGAAGGTGATCAATCTCAATCCGTCAGTATTGCTTATCAGCGATAATATTACGCGTGGATACAAGGATCCTCTTTAGACAGTACATCTGCGTGGACTTTAAGCAAACTGGAAACTTGTTGTGAAGTTTGGCTGATTTGTTTTCTTACGATTCCAAACCATCAGCTGGAGTCCCTTTTCTCTCAGAAAAAAGGTGTTTCTTGGTTTTGTGGATTTTCCAGTTTACGGATCTCAAAGAAAATATCAGAAAAGACCAAGACAAAAAGGTAAAGCAAAATGTTTCGTTAACATATCCTAAAATTATTTTATGTTTGTATCAATTTAACACACCAATTTCTGTCATTCCGATCTTATTTATGAATTTAAAAGTGCAATAAATGTCACTGCATGCTGTAACACTGAAAGCATTTCGTTTTATTAAATAAAATGAAGTTTAAAAATTAAATCGCATGTTGAGGAAAATTATTAGGCTAGCTCAAAGTTAATATCACGTTGCTTATAGATATTTAAAGAGTAAAAAAGTTTGAGTTACACTAAAAATAATATGATCAATTAGTCCTGACAGGATATGTTTTTAGTTCATTGTAACTTATTAAACTAAGTTAATAATGCTCTAACTTAATTTTATAAGTTGTTTTAAGTCAGTTTAACATAATATAAGTTCAATGGACTCATAAGGTTAATTTGATTCAGCTTAAAAATGTAAGGCAACCAGGATTTTTTTTTACAGTGAACTTTTTAAAGTAAAATTGCTTGATTTAGGGGGAAAATTGCTCAAAGATATTTGAAAATATATATTGGCCAAATTTATTTTTGGCTAAAAGTTATTTATTTAATTTTTTAATGCTTGTTTCGGGGAAATAATTAGCCTAGACCGAATCGAAAAAATTATTGCTTATTTATATTTAAAATGTGTATAAATATATTTGGTTTGAGTTCAATCTTAAATCTAAAAAGGCTAAATAAAACTGAGTGTTATTACATGAAGTAACAACAAAAGAACGCGTTGCTTATATGTATTTCTAAAGTAATAGCCTATATTTAGCTTGAGTTGTTTCTTTGAGAGCAGGACTCGATCGCGACTGCAGGCGGACTGTAATTAACAAACTTTGCATCAGCCCGAAAAGCAGAGTTTGTCGTTTATTTAGTTGATAAGGTTTCTTCTGCAAATGGAGTCCCCTCTGGGTCTAATCTAAATGGCTATGGAGAATAATTTGCACACTCACTGGTCATTTACATATAGTTAAAGCTCGATTGTGGAGTCTTTAGGCCCATGTTATCTGTCCTCAGCGTGGGATTAATGGGGCCATTCATAGGCATGAGCGACGGAGAAAAAGCGCAACATGTCATTTACAGAACTTTTGTCTTAATACATTTGTACTATTGCCTCATGACAATCGCAGCGAAACACGGGTTGGTCCTCCCAAATCATCCCGAATGTGCATAAACCTGGAGTTTAGCTATCCCGAGCGGCCTTCTGTCCATCCTGAAAACTCCCATACAAGCGCTTCGGGGCTTCTCATTAATGCTAAATGAATGAATACTTGTTTTAAAATGTAGTTTTGGAGAAACAGTTTAATTATTCGTTTCTAGGTTGACTTTGTGTTTTAAAATGGTTTGTTCACTTTGTAAGAATGTGCATAGTTTAAGTAATAATGAAATTTTTATTATAATACGCATAATATTATAATATAAACCAAATGTTATGTATTTAAAATAAAACATAAGAAATACAATACATATTAAACACTTTTAGCGACATTTGTTCTAGAACTTGATTCCTTCGCTGTAAAAAAAATCCTGGTTGCCTTACATTTTTTAAGCTGAATCAAATTAACCTTATGAGTCCATTGAACCTATATTAGCCTATGTTAAACTGACTTAAAACAGCTTGTGTAACTTATAAAATTAAGTTAGAACATGAGTAACTTAGTTTAATAAGTTGCAATGACTTAAAAACATATGCTGTCAGGACTAATTGATCATATCTTTTTTGATCAGAGTTCAAATGGATTCTAAAAAATATGACGTGGAGGAAAGGGTTCGATTCGAATTATTTTATGCATCTGACGCCATCTGTTCGATTAGAACGCGCGTGAAGTAAATTCATAATTCTGCCGCCAACTTTCAACCGTTTCGGCAAACAAAAGAAAAGATCAAACAGTCCGCGGCGTTTCGTCCGTCAGGAGCGCTTAACAGGGCATGACATGTAAATGGCCAATTAGTGTGCGAAGCCCTTGATTAGTCGAGTGTGAAAAAGGAGATCATTAATGGCAAGACATTAGTCATATTCGGACTGATCACTCTCGCGACATGCGTTTGATGTGTTTTACGGCTGTAGACCGATTAAATGTTATGCTGCGTGCATTCGTTTATTTTTAAATAATAATTAATTTGTTATTTTTTGCAGGTGTCTCCCTGGAGCTCAACGATGATGTCATACCTCAAGCAGGCCCCGTATGCCATGAACGGGCTGGGGCTCGGCGGGGCAACCATGGACCTCCTGCATCCCTCTGTGGGATATCCCGGTAAGCACATCACATTTCTTCATGCAGAAACTTTATGCAGAAGAGCAAGTAGCCTCAATAATAACTTATTTTTCTTTTCTTGTTTGCAGTAGCCTATGACGAATATAATATTATGTTAAAGCATTTATATATATATATATATATATATGTGAGCGAAAACACAAGATTATGAAAATCTTTAGACCTGATTTGGTTGTCTTTGTTTTTGTAGCGAATCCTCGTAAACAGAGAAGAGAGAGGACGACATTCACACGCACTCAGCTGGACATCTTGGAGAGTCTGTTTGCTAAAACCCGCTATCCTGACATTTTCATGCGCGAGGAGGTCGCCCTGAAGATCAATTTGCCCGAGTCAAGAGTGCAGGTGGGTGTTTTTGGGCTATACTTACACTTATACTTTTTATACTTATACAAAGTTTAACGTAATATTTTTAGTCAGTAAGCTGAGATGACTAGAAAAGGTTATTTGATTCAACTAAAAAATGTAATGCAGCAAGAATTTGTTTTAAAGTGTAGTCGGCACATTTATTTCGCATAATGTCAAATATTTAAAAGCAGCTTCAGATATGTACAGGCAAACTTATTGTCAAAGGGATAGTTCACTCAAAAATGTAAATCATTTACTCATTTGTTCCAAACCTGCAATCAAAAAATGACTTTTGTTTCAAATGAGTTGAAACAACACAATTCTTAAGTTTTTTTTTATGGGGACAACTTAATTGTTTTATATTCAAACCACTTACATTTGTAAAAATGATTAAGTTAACTTAATGGATTTGTGTTGGGACAACATGAATTAATTGTGTGGAACTCAGCATTTTTTACAGTGTGTTTGAGTTTCATTTTTTCTATCAAACACAAAGAAAATATATTTGGGGGAAAAACAGGCATTGACTTCCATAGTATTATTTGTTCCTAAAATGGATGTCAGTGTCTGCTTTTGTGTTCAATAGAAGAAAGAAGTTCATGAAGTTTAGAAACACTTGAGTGTGTGAGTAAACGGTGAGGAAATTTTCATTCTCAGGTGAACTATCCCTTTAATTTAGTCATTTTCTTCTATTTTTGAAACAAGATTAATCATAGAAGATAATCATGTGTCATTATTTTTGAACTCGTGTAACACTATAAACTCGAAGCTTGCCAAACTTTTACAAATGACTCAAGCCGTTACATACGATAACAAACAAAGGGGGAAAAAAGAGTAACCAAGTCATTATTCTGCAGAATTCAGTTCAGAAATATTGAAAATGTCATCAGTTTTGAAGTTAAATTCAGTTTAGTAACTGATGCGTCAATGGTTAAAAGTTTATTTAGCCTTTTAATTTAAAATATATAATATTAACAATATTAAAAGTTTCCCATATTTTGTGATTCATGGGTGTTTTCCTTTTATTTACTTTATTGAATTGCATTATGGGATTTTATCTCTGCTCGGACAACTTTTGATGTGGAAAGTTTATGGAAGTGACTTTTATTTACATTTTTAGTAGAGTTAAATTATATATTGTAAATTAGGATACAAAAACGGGGTTGTTTTACAGATTTATTGAAATATGTCTTGTCTTACACACTATGTTTATTCAAATAACTATAAATTCTAAGTTGCAGGGTTAAATTTGCAACACCAAAATCAGAGATCAAGTTCCCATAATGCTATTCCAAGCATAAATATACAGAAAACATCCCATAAATCACAAAAAAACAGCTATTTTGTACAGTGTTCAGAAAAAAGTAGTGTCATAATTCAGCTTGATTCATTTAATAAATTGAAAATTTAATTTAATTTTAAAAAAGTCAGTTTAACTTCAATAATGAAGTTCAGTTCAGTTTAATAACAGGTTTATGAATCATTATTATTATCATTGAGTTTTGAACAGTGCTGTAAAAGACAGCAGTGTCATTATTCAGCTAAATTCAGTTCCAGGTTGATTCAGTTTGGTTCATCATGTTTCAGTGTTGCAAAGTTCATAATTTATGAAGTGAGTGTCATCATCCAGTTCAGTTCAGTTCACACTTTTTCCCTCCTCATCTGATACTGTCATTATTCAACTCTGTTTAGTCAAATGTCTTCAGTATTCAGTTCGGTATCCATGTTCATCAATTATAAAATGACTTCAGTTTCAGTTCTACGCCAATAAAATGAAAATTCTGTCATCATTTACTCATCCTCCACTCGTTCCAAACCTGTTTCAGTTTCTTTCTTCTACACAAAAGAAGATATACTGGGAAAAAAAACATGAATTGACTACCATAGTATGTTTTGTTCCTATATATATATATATAAATATATATATATGTCAATGGCTTCTTTTCCCGGCTTTTTTTTTTAGAATATCTAGTTTTGTGTTTGACAGAAGAAATAAATTCATAAAAGTTCAGAACCACTTGAGTTTAAGTAAACAAAATGTTCAATTATGGGTGAACTATCCCTTTAAGCTCATTTAATTCAATTCAGTTCCATGTTTAAGTGTTAGTCAGTTCTAAAGTTGAAGTGTATCAAAGTTGTACATTTAAACAATCATGTATTATGATCTCAGAAGACAACAGTATCAATATTTATCTCAATTCAGATTAAAGGGATAGTTTGTCCCAAAAATGAAGGGTTTTCTAATTTTTTACTTGTTACAAACCTGTTTGACTTTCTTACTTTTGTTGAACATAAAACAAGATAAGCTGGAAACCTGTAACCATTGACTTGCATAGTATTTTTTATTCCTACATGAACGTCAATGGTTACAGGGTTTCAGCTTTCTTCAGAATATCTTCTTTTGTGTTCAACAAAATAAATAAATTAATAAAAGTTTAGAACCACTTGAATGTAAGTAAAAGCTGAGGAAGTGTTCATTTTTGTGTGAACTATATCTTTAAACTCATTTAATTCAATTCAGTTCAGCTATAAACATTGACTTACATTGTATTTTTTGTTCCTACTATGAACATCAATGGTTACAGGTTTTCAGCTTTCTTCAGAATATCTTGTTTTGTGAAGAAGTTTAGTGTGAGTAAATAATGAGTAAATTTCCATTTTCGGGTGAACTATCCCTTTAATGACGAGTCAGTTTAGTTCACCATTATTGTCAACCTTAAAAAAATGTAGTAAATCCATTGAATCATTTTTTTCAGTGTAGACAATAATTGGTATCACTTTATTTTGGTCTCTTTAACGCATTTTGTTGAATTTAAGTTACATTGCATCTACGTGCCAAGTATTTCTCATTAAATTATAAGTAGACTGTTAGGTTGGGGCTAGTGTAAGTTGACGTACTTGCAAAAAATTCTTATAGTCAGTTAAATGTCTGTTGAAGGAGCAGTATCAGCAGATATTAAGCAGACAGTCTACTAATACTCAAATGAGAAGTAATTGGCATGTAGTTGCAATGCAACTTTTAGTCAACAAAATGTGCAATAGGGATCATCAAAATAAAGTGTTACCCAATAATTTCCAATCCATTCATAAGCATAGCACTCAATAACCCACGTCATGTTTTTTTTAAATTATTAAACAGGTTTGGTTTAAAAACAGAAGAGCAAAGTGTCGCCAGCAGCAGCAGCAGAGCAGCACCAGCTCAAAGATCCGTCCGACAAAGAAGAAACCATCTCCGTCCCGCGAGAGCCCGGGGTCTGAGAGCAGTGGTCACTTCACTCCCCCCGCCATCTCTTCATCATCCTCATCCTCGTCTTCATCCTCGGGCTCCAACCCGTCTGCTCATAGCGGAGTGGGTCTGATAAGCAGCTCGTCCTCAGCAACACCTGTCCCGTCCATCTGGAGTCCTGCACCGGTCTCTCCAATCCCTGCGCCCCCCTCGCTCCCCGACATCTCCCCTCCGGCCAGCGCGTCCTGCATGCAGAGGGCCATGTCTAGTGGGGGGGGGGACCACAGGCGTCCCGTCGTACCCCATGCCCTACAACCAGGCTCCCAGCTACGCCCAGGGCTACCCGACCTCAAACGCTGCTTCTTATTTCGGAGGCATGGACTGCGGATCCTACTTGGCACCCATGACCGGCCATGCCCACCATCACCCACATGCCCATCACACACAGCTGAGCACCGCCGCTGCCGTCTCAGGACACCATCATCCTCACCATATTGGGCAGAGCAGCGGACACCACCCTCACCACCAGGGGTACGGTGGCACCGCGCTGCCTTTCGGCTCCTCAGACTGTCTGGATTACAAAGAGCAAGTGGCGTCGTCATGGAAACTCAACTTCAGTTCTGCGGCAGCCGACTGCTTGGACTACAAAGACCAGGCCGCCTGGCGCTTTCAGGTTTTGTAAGAATGTTTCCTTCCCAATGTTTACTTGTTTGTTTCTCTTCCTGAACAAGTGTCTTTTCCTCACCATTTGGGAAAAAGCAGTGACTTTTTTTGGGCCAGCTTTTTTTCCAGAGCTTACCAAAGTGTGTTTCTAAATGGAGGCGGGTTCTCCGTGGCCCCTCAGTCGGACTGAGTTGAAAGCGAGGGCCGGATTTGACGTGACGCACTCGATGAATGGTGTTTTGAAACTATGAAGGCAATAATAATTTTATATATAACTTTTTTTCCGTTGGCGAAGGTGGCCTACAGCTCATGTGAGATGTTCTACACTAATTTGCATTCATGTTCATTTAATAAATATAAAGCTGAAAATCGAGCCAAGTTGTTTTTTGTTTGCATTTCCATTCCACTTTTAGCCAGTGTTGGTCTTTTTCATTCAACGATGATAATGAATGTGATTATGCACAGTAAAAAGCTAATAGTTGACTTAAAAAAGAAAAGAAAAGTAAAATCGTTGCCTTATAATTATCAAGTAAACAAACCATGTGCATAATTATAAAAGTTAAGTTTGGGGTTTAGGTCAAGGGGTTTACTGACTTTTTTTTTTTTAAAGTAAAATCAACTTGTTGCTTTTAAGGCAACAGGTTTACTGAATTTTTTGACGTGACACACTTGATGAATGGTGTTTGAAACTATGAAGGCAATAATAGTTTTATATATAACTTTCTTTCCGTTGGCGAAGGTGGCCTACAGCTCATGTGAGATGTTCTACACTAATTTGCATTCATGTTCATTTAATAAACATAAAGCTGAAAATCGAGCCAGGTTGTTTTTCCATTCCACTGTGTAAGAAGAGCTTTAGGTACACATGTGCAATATGTATGGTCTTTTTCATTCATTCAACAATGATAATGAATATGATTGTACACTGTAAAAAACAATAAGTTGACTTTGTTGAATTATTAAGTAAACAAACCATGTGCATAATTATAAAAGTTATGTTTTGGGTTTGGGTCAATGGGTTTACTCACTTTTTAAAAGTAAAGTAACTAATCGTTTTTTCAGAGTATAATAATTATCACTCTGCAGGTCTCATCCTGAAGCTAAGCAGGGTCGGGCCTGGATGGGAGACCACCTGGGAAATCTATACTCAACAAAAATATAACAAACTTTAGTTTTTGCTCCCATTTTTCACGAGCTGAATTCAAAGATCTAAAATGTTTCTATGTACACAAAAGCCCTACTTCTCTCAAACATTGTTAATTCGTTTATTCATTCATTCATTCATTCATTTCATTCATGCTTTGGATTAGTCCCTTTATTCATCAGGGGACGCCACAGCGGAATAAACCGCCAACTTATCCAGCATATATTCCAGCCGCAACCCAGCACTGAGAAACATCCATACACACTCATTCACACACATACACTATGGCCAATTTTTAGTTTATTCAGTTCACCTATAGCGCATGTCTTTGGACTGTGGGGGAAACTGGAGCACCCAGAGCAAACCCACGCCAACACGGGGAGAACATGCAAACTCCACATAGAAATGCCAACTGGCCTAGCCGGGACTCGAACCAGCGACCTTCTTGCTGTGAGGCGACAGTGCTAACCACTGAGCCACAGTGTCACCCCACATTGTTCATACATTTGACTAAATCTGTGTTAGGCCCGTTCACACAAACACAGGTATTTTCAAAGCTGCACTTTTTTCTACGCAATTTCGCTGTTTGTCCACATAAATATGCAGTGTCAGGTGACTGAAACCGAAACTTTCTGAAAAACTCCGGCCAAGGTTAAGATTTTCTAAAACTCCAGGTACAGTGTGGTTGTTCACACCAAACATGGAAAACGTGAATGAGGCAAAATTCTGCACATTCGCGGCAAACGCACCGCATAGTTCAAGTCATTTGCCCGCAGGACAGTAATCCGCCTCTGTTCTCAAGTTTGCTTGATGTGTATGCGATTTACTCATGCAAATACTTAATTCCCCATTTGGTGTGAATCCAGCATAAAAGTGTCATTATCGTCCCCTGTTGGTTAGGCGTGCCCTTAAAGTACAAATGAAATCAAAACTTACCATATTGATTTTGTTAGCTCACATTGCTAGTTCTGTGGTGAACAATTGATCTGTGCATGTCATTAAGAGAAAAAAATAGTTTGTAATCTAAAATTGAAATCTGAAAATGCACTTCCTGTTTGTTTTCAGTGTAATTGTCAGATTACATATGTCTGAGGTATTGGGCGTGGCTAACATACTTAACCACGCCCCTTCAACTGTCAGTTTTGACAATAAACAGAAATGGTGAGCAGGAGGTGTCTGTTAGGTTGTGAAAACTCCTCTGAAACCCTTTTCCAGATCTTTCTGAATGAAACGCCTACTTTACTACATCCAATCAGCTCGCAGTAGGAAAAACAAGCCACGCCCACTGTTTTCTCATTTAATACTCCGTTTCTCTAGGAACTGCGTCACAATGCGGAAAAAAAAAATGGTCGCAGCTTCAGGTTCATGTGGACTTTAACATGCATCACAGTGCTTTTTTGCATTTTCATGCGGAGATTTTGTTTTTTAATGAAAACCCCGTTTATAAAAATACCCATGTACGTGTGGACATGGCCTTAGTGAGCACTTCAGGTGTGGCATATCAAGATGCTAATTAGACAGCATGATTATTGCACAGGTGTGCCTAAAGCTCTTCTCACACTGTACGATTTCAGCCACGATTTGGTGGTTTAAGACAAATTTGGGAAATCCTAAAAGATTCCTAAAATCTGGGGTCTGTGATCGTAAGTTTGACATGTTCTCCGACAGCCACTTAACAGCCGTTGCGATCAAATTTTACCTCCAATGAAGTTCTGTCAGTGTCAGAAGTTTTCAGACTATTTACTGCAGTGTGACCTCAGCTGAACCAAACCAAGAACCAATAGGAGTGCAGAATCTGATGAACCAGCGTAGGGAAAACCGTTTATTATTGAGGCATGCTGTGAGCTATATTACCGCTACAGTTTGTTTATGTTTGTTGTGAGGTATCATTTCAGATTGCGGAATGACGGTATGACCCCGGGGTGTTTTCTTGCATGTGTTCGTGTTTGGCGAGTCTTCATTTTTATTTTATTTGTCAACTGAGATTGCACTGTCGCCTTACAGCAAGAACGTCGCTGATTCGAGTCCCGGCTGGGTCAGTTGGCATTTCTGTGTGGAGTTTGCATGTTCTTCCCGTGTTGCCGTGGGTTTCCTTCGGGTGCTCTGGATTCCCCCACAGTCCAAACACATGCACTATAGGTGAATTGAATAAACGAAAGTGGCCATAGTGTATGAGTGTGTGTGTGAAAGTGTATGGGTGTTTCCCAGTACTGGGTGGTGGGTAGAGTGAATTAAATTCAGATGTACCACATGCGCCATGTTGTCAGTGTCATGTGACCTACTTCCATCAGTTGTATTATATCCATTTATACAGTAAATCCACTCCCGTAGCCTCATGGGATAGTAAAGTGTCCATCGAAGTTGTACTTCCGAATATCAGTGGATGTAAAAAAGACATCCAAGTACTTCTTGACTATTGTTTTTTGGAATGAATTTTGGACATATTTTCTAACTCGTGTAAGGATAACGGCAATTTCTGATGCAAAGGGCACTTTAGTGAACTACATACTAATAATGCTAATAATTAATTTACATAAAATTTTGTTTTTGTTATATTATAATACTCAAACTGGGTAAACAAAAATTGACTGTATCTGTATGCCAGAATAGACCCCTGATAAATAAGGGACTAAGTACTCAAACTTTTGAACTATAGTTTTTATTTTATTATTCTATCTTTGTTACATTTATGTGCTCTATTTTTAAATAATTTCATATATATATTTTATACATTTAATAACTTTTAATAATTTTAATTGACTTAATAACATACAAAAAAAAGAACTTTTCAGTAAAGAAAATATGGTATACCATTTCATGCAAATATTTACGTCACAATAATGACTAGGGTCTAAAGCAAAGCTTATTACATTTTAAATACATTGTGACAATATAGAATAGATATATAGTCTTTATATGCATTAATATGTAATTCAAATGGTGTATGGTGCATCCATCATCAATATATTCCTTCAAAAGTGGCTTATCAAATGGGATATAGTTCATTTTAAGGTTTAAAAAACACCTTAAAACCACTAAGTGTGTGTGTATATGTTGTAAATTGCCTAAAAATGAATTTACCATGGAAAAAAAAATCACAATACTTTTCTAAACTGTTCAGAGTAGCATTATGATAAAATTTCCCAGCTCTTCCACCAAAATATTGCAATTTGTATTTAGTTCATTATTAGTCTGTGAGGTTATTTATGGTTGCCAAGCTTTTCAGCAGCTTCACAGTGGTAATATTTCAGTTTTATAAACTTTTTTTTATAGCTACAAGTTTATAAACTAAAAGTAGTACCTTATGTTTATTTTAATTACATTTATTCAATCCTGGATGCAATAAAGAGTGACTTAGACTCGATCCGAGACAAAAGCTCACAAATCATACAAACAATAATTAAGCCATTTCAAGACACCGATGAACACATTGGTATTCGAATTGCTAATCAGCGGCATGCAATGATGCACAAATTTATTTATCCAACGAGAAAACGACAAATCACGATTTTAATTATCAGCTACACCTCAAGACTCGGTGCACTGCAGCTGGGTAAACAGGGTTAGACAAACGGGACGGCGGTGTTTGCTTGTTTGGTCAGTGAATCCCGCTGTGCTGTAGCTGCGTGGCATCTTACCGCGGGGCAAACATGCTGGGATTTACATCTGCATCAAACAAGCTCAACTAATCTCTGAGCATGTTTGAGGAATGCTGTTGTCCGGTTAAAACGGGACCGAAGTAATCCAAACACCTGTTCTTTCCACACAACGATATCAACCACACATTTACTGATGGTTTTCTGCATATATTCGCTCACCGCCTCTATCTGTGTGGTAAAACACCCATATTTTACATTGCAAATCAAGCATAACCCAACAATAATGTAATTGTTGATTAAATCTCAAAATGTTATAATACACTGAACTGTCTATTCAACAATATGTAGATGATGCACCATTATATTAGTCAAAGGCTCACATAATGGCCTAAATTTTGAACCTAAGTCTGTTGAAATAATCAATATATTGACTTTTCTCTCAATACGTGGACATGAGTGCAATCATTTTTGGGGACACATTATATTTCCCATCATGTTTACATAAAAATGAATGTCACCAACATTTTAGCTAATAGCTCAGCCTCTGTAATCCTTTAGAAACCATGCTTAATGAAGAAGTAGACATTTGGAAAAAGCTTCAATCCACTGCAAGAACAGTGGCAGTGCAAAATGGCGTTCACAAATAACTTTAAAAACATTTTAAGGACATTTATATTCTACATTATTGATGTAAAGGTTTATATTAAGACATTTACTTTTTTAACATCGAATCTAAATAAACTTATGAATGAAAAGTTTTTATTGTCCCTTGAAAGTGTCTGTTTGCAATATCATGCTGCTGTACAATCATATAATCAGTGGCATAAAATGCTCCTAAAGAGACAGTTAATACAAAAAAAATTAAGATTTACTCACCATTCACGCACGGTCAAGTTTCTTTCTTATGTTGAACACAAAAATTGACATTCAATGGGTGTTTTTTCCAACATTCTTCAGTATATCTTCTTTTGTGTTCAACAGAAGACAAAAACTCAAACACACTGTAAATTATTTTGCTGCCTTAAATTTTTGAGGTGAATTAAATGAACTTTTGTTAGTCAAGTTACATCAATCAAACTGACTAAAAATAGTAAGTTAAACGTTGTATAACTTAAAATAATTAGTTGAAACCTGATAAACGTGTTAAAATAAGTTAAAGTATCATAAAAACCTTTGTTGTCATGACGTTTTGTGATAATTTTTGTCAGTGCAGGTTTGTAACTAATGGAGAATGAGTAAATGATAGCAGAATTTTCATTTTTGGGTGAACTATCCTTTTAAAATTGCAATATTATGACTTTAACTGTATGACTATAATTAATAAGTATAATATTTCACAATAATATCTGTGTGATCATTTCTGTGACAATATATCACACAACAAATGTAGGAATAGGAGATTCACATTATGAATTATGGATGTGCAGCTGACGAACCTTCAGAAACTGTATCAGAATCAGAATCAGAAAGAGCTTTATTGCCAGGTATGTTCACACATACGAGGAATTTGTTTTGGTGACAGAGCTTCTACAGTGCAACAGAATTACAGAGACAGGACAAAAAACAGATAATAAATATATTTAAAAAATGAAAGTTGTAGTGAATGCAAATATACAAATTGACAAGTGTATGTACATGAATATTACTATATACAACAGCAGCTGTTATGTGCAAATTAGCATGTAAAATATGTTGTTAAATAAGTGTTTGTGTATAAAAAGTGTATAGCAGTAGTGATGTTTGTTCCATAATTACTATCATCAAGTGTTCATGAGATGGATTGCCTGAGGGAAGAAACTGTTTCTGTGTCGGGCTGTTCTGGTACACAGTGCTCTGTAGCGTCGACCAGAAGGTAAAAGTTCAAAGAGGCAGTGTGCTGGGTGTGAGGGGTCCAGAGTGATTTTGGCAGCCCTTCTGCTTGCTCTGGATAAGTACAGTTCTTGGAGAGTAGGGAGGATTGTACCAGTGATTCGCTCAGCAGTCCGAACTATTCGACGTAGTCTTCGGAGGTCGGATTTCGTAGCTGAGCTAAACCAGACAGTTATTGAAGTGCAGAGGACTGATTCAATGATGGAAGTGTAGAACTGTTTCAGTTTCAGTGCTGTGTAGAGCAGCTCCTTTGGAAGGTTGAACTTCCTCAGCTGACGAAGGAAGTACAACCTCTGTTGAGCTTTTTTGACAATGGAGTCAATGTGAGTGTCCCACTTCAGATCCTGAGAGATGGTGGTGCCCAGGAACCTGAATGACTCCACTGCTGCCACAATGCTGTCCATGATGCTCAGTGGGGGGAGAGCAGGGGGGTTTCTCCTGAAGTCCACTATCATCTCCACTGTTTTGGGCGTGTTCAGCTCCAGGTTGTTGTGACTGCACCAGACAGCCAGCTCCTTAACCTCCTGTCTGTAAGCAGACTCGTCACCGTCCTGAATGAGGCCGATAAGTGTGGTGTCGTCTGCAAACTTCAAGATTTTGACAGAGGCGTCCTTTGAGGTGCAGTCATTTGTGTACAGTGAGAAGAGCAGAGGGGAGAGGACACACCCCTGGGGGGCGCCAGTGCTGATTGTGCGGGTACTGGATGAGAATTTTCCCAGCTTCACCAGCTGCTGCCTGTCCGTTAGGAAGCTGTTGATCCACTGACAGACAGAGTTGGGCACGGAGAGCTGAGTTAATTTGGGCAGGAGAAGTTTTGGGATGATAGTGTTGAAAGCCGAGCTGAAGTCAACAAACAAGATCCTCACATAGGTCCCTGGTCTGTCTAGGTGTTGCAGAACATAATGCACTCCCATATTGACTGCATCATCCACAGACCTGTTTGCTCTGTAGGCAAACTGAAGAGAGTCAGGGGATCAGTATGGATGATAAGCTGATCGTTATGCTTTATAAGACCTCAGTGTATCCTCAGGAGCCAAAATATGTAGTTTTTGGGGGGTTGGTAACCATTGACTTGAATTTTGAGCACAGTTTCAGATAAATAGTCTGGCCTAAAGATGAATAAATTAAGGAGGGCATTTATTTTCTATGCTAACGAGACGCGCGAAAATCTGAGGTGAACCAAAGTCCCTTTAAGGCAAGTCATTTCACTGGGCGGCCATCTTTGAAACGTCTCTCGGGCAGTATGCTCGGGCATTCTGTTTGCATGGGGAAACATCAAATTCTCCAAAACTGTTTGCCAAGCTTACTGTTAAATTTCACATGAGGAATCACAATAAAATTAGTCAACAACTGTTACTTTTGTTTCATTTATAAACATTCAAATCACACAAAATCTGTAGAAACTCATGTCTAGTTCGAGCCCCTCCCCCGGAGAATCTTTAGTCTATATCGATCACTGATTGGTTCCTGTACTAGAAGGCGGGGCTTCATTAGCCATATGACCTTTACACTTTTCCCCATTCAAAACTATAGGAGTGACAGCTCCAAGAGGGAAATCATATCGGTCAGCGTTAATACAAGATATTGATTGGAAAAGAACATGGCTTCTCCCATATAAATATGTAATCCCAAACAAAGCAAAGGATTATATTGCAGATATTTTCTGTCAGGAAAGTGAGGAAACTTTGACTCCTGTTTTTTACATGTAAAATCACACAAAAGTTTTGGTCGGATTTACATAATTATTTGAATAAATCACAATCAACAAACCAAATCTTTAAATTGAAAGATATTATTTGTTATTATTGTAGTCCCAAAAATAAAAATGAAGAATATATATATATATATAACTTTTCTATATTATATGCGAAATTCTTTATCCACAAACAAAGATTTCTTAAATCCTCTCCCTCATTTGCCCACTTTTTAATTGAAATTGATTCCTTGCTTAAAGCTATAGGTTTATCTAACAACAACAAAATTTGCAAGTTAATAGAAACTTATGAAAATATCATGCTTCCAGTAAGTTAATCTTTGACGCTTTCTGTGTTTTTTATTTAATTTTGTGCTTCCCCTTTCTTTATTTTGTTCTCCTTTGTTTCCTTTCTATTTCTTATTTTTACTTATTGTTCTTATCACTTTGTAGCTGTATGTACTTGTATTCCAGTCTCTTACAGATTACTTCCTGAATTATATTGTACATTTATTTCTAAATAAAAGTAAAAAAAAAAAAAAATATATATATATATATATATATATATACACACATACGAGTGACATGTCATGACTCAGTCACTTCCGCTTCTTCAGCCTATTTTGAATATTAAATGAAATCGCAATCTGACGGAGAACCGCGACGGTACGGTGCCTGCAAATCTTAGTTTATTTGTCAACTTATTCACTATCATGAGGTTAGCTGCATTTGTAATTGCATTTAGCATCGCTGTTTTCTATGCCAAGTGTGCTTCAGGTCTTTCAATTTAACGTTAGTTCCGTATGTGCGTTTTTACAGTTTTTTACGTGTGACGTCATGGCGTCAACTCAAATTCTCTGCTTGATTAATGTGTGTGGATGATTGTGTGTGTATTAGACAAAAATACAAGAAATAAAAACTCTAGCTAACTCTAGGTTATAATAATTAGCTCTAGCTGACAAGAGATGTAGTGACACATGTGGCTCAGTGGTTAGCACTGTCGCCTCACAGCAAGAAGATCGCTGGTTCGAGTCCTGGCTGGACCAGTTGGTGTATCTGTATGGAGTTTGCATGTTTTCCCGTGTTAGTGTGTGTGTGTGGTCCGGTTTCCCCCAAAGTCCAAAGACATAATGAAACACATAATGAATAAACTAAATTGGCTGTAGTGTGTGTGTGAGTGTATGCGTGTTTCCCAGTGCTGGGTTGCAGCTGGAAGGGCATCTGCTGTGTAAAACATGCTGGATAAGTTGGCGATTCATTCTGCTGTGGCGACCACTGATGAATAAAGGGACTAAGTTGAAGGAAAATGAATGAATGAATAACATGAGATTTTCTCAGAATCTTGGACGTTAAAACATTAAAAGTGTTTAAAACGTCAGTAGAGATTATCTGGGGTTATCTGGTCTTTCTTTTTTTTTCAAAACTTTTTTAAATGAAACAACCTGATTCAGTAAGTCCAGAGAACATTCAAAAGTAATAGTTTACAAATAAAATACTATATGTTTATTTTAGCTCTATAACGGAAGATGTTCTCCGAAGTTTGGACAACATTAAAAGTTGTCAGTAGAGAGTAAGGTTATCTGGTCTTTATTTTTATTTATTTGTATTATTTCTAAATGTAACTGCCTGTTTCAGTAAGTCCACAGAACAAAGTCATATTTCAATATTTGTGTAAAGATAGGAAGTTACATGTAGGTGTCTACATTAAATTTAATATACGAAAAAATATATACATAAAGGGTTTAGATTAAAGCAAAGTATCTGCTTCATATTTTCAAATAATTCATTCAGTCATTCATTCATTTTCCTTTGGCTTAGTCCCTTTATTCATCAGGGGTCGCCACAGCAGAATGAACCGCCAACTTATCCAGCATATGTTTTACACAGTCCACGCCAACACAGGGAGAACATGCACACAGAAATGCCAACTGACCCAGCCGGGACTCATGAGGCGACCGTGCTAGCCACTGTGTCACCTTTTCAAATAATTCAAATGTCGAATTGTAGGTGAAAGAAGCTTGTTGACAATTAGGTCAAGCCTAGTGGTTTGAAGGATAATGGCATAGTATAAAGAAGAAGAAAAAAGACAGTTAATTAAATATTATTCTTGTTCTAAATATGATGATAATGCTGACAAGATTTTTTTTTGATGTGTAATATATTATCTTTGAATGACATTTCAAATGGTAAAAATGCATGACAGTCATTATTATTGCCTCAGAATTAAACTTGTATGAAAAACAAAATTGGTGGTGCAGTGGTTAGCACTGTCGCTTCACAGCAAGAAGGTCGCTGGTTCGAGTCTCGGCCGGGCCAGCTGGCATTTCTGTGTGGAGATTGCATGTTCTTCCCGTGTTGGCGTGGGTTTCCTCCGGGTGCTCCGGTTTCCCCCACAAGTCCAAAGACATGCACTATAGGTGAATTGGGTAAGCTAAATTGTCCATAGTGTATGAGTGTGAATGAGAGTGTATGGGTGTTTCCCAGTGTTGGGTTGCAGCTGGAAGGGCATCTGCTGCGTAAAACATATGCTAGATAAGTTGGCGGTTCATTTCGCTGTGGCGACCCCTGATTAATAAAAGGACTAAACCGAAAAGAAAATGAATGAATGAATGAAATTGGCCGTAGTGTTTGAGTGTGTGTGAATGTGGGAGTGTATGGGTGTTTCCCAGTACTGGGTTGTGGCAGGAAGGGCATCTGCTGTGTAAAATGTAGTTGGCGGTTCATTCCGCTGTGGCAATACCTGATAATTCAGGGACTAAGCAGAAGGAGAATGAATGAATGAAAACCTAAATTAAAGCGGTATTACACTTTAACTGATGCATCTTTGATCCTCACATCATTTAGTTAGCATTGTCAGAAGTTCTCCATCACTGTATTCTGCTGTCAACTATTTTTGAAACAACACTAAACTAAATTTTACTTCAGATCTCCAGATTTTTACCAGAAGAGTCAGTAAATGATGACAGAGTCGCACCTTGCGCAAACACGCTAACGACTCCCTCGACCTCCCCAATCTGTTTGTGTGTTTTCTGAACACACACATGCATCCATGTTCTGACTTTGAAACTATATCCAGCGCACTGAAAACCCTGCCCAAAGTGTGTTTACAGCTGAGCTTGTTGTGTGTTTGCTTTGTGTTGCGTGTCTGAGCAGGCGCGTAAACGGATCTCCCAGCAGCCCTTGGGTGCTGTCAGTGTTTGAGTGACAGCCGAGAGCTGCAGGATTAGGGCCGGCCAAGCACAAACAAACCCCGGGGTTTCATCTGCCGAGGGTCCGCAGGGCTACTCGCTCTCCTTCTGGGACTATTTATGGTCCTGAATGAGACTCGGGACAATATTTGCAGAGAAACCTTTGAACTTCTGAAGCTCTGATGGTTCAGGAATCAAGAGGAATTCTGATGCGGTGAGTAGTACTAATGCAAGGAACCACTTGAGGGTGACTAAATAGTGAGTACGTTTTTATTTTTGAAGCATGCACATATTATCATGTTTTAAAGTGATGGTTCACCCAAAAATGTCAATTCTGTTCTTGAGTTCCTTTCTTCTGCTGAATTAGGGCCCTAATTCTGTTGATTTTTTTCCCCCCAAAATCTGTGGATCTTCTTTCTGGATTTTGCTTTTCTTTTTTTATGGACTTTGTTTTGATGGTTAAATTAAGAGGCCGTTTACACAACAACATTTTCAGCTTTTTTAATGCTTATATGGAATGCTTATACAGTTGAAGTCAGAATTATTCGCCCTCCTTAATTATTAGCCCCGCTAAGTGCATATAAAAAGAATCCGCGCTGAAAAATATACATTTTGAGAATAAAAAACCCAAAATGAGGGTTTCATACAACATAACGTAAAAAACAAATCATATTTATTAAAACAGTGTCATTCAGTAAGAACATTATTACTAATGTAATTACTCTTTTAAACTGTATAAATATAGAATATTATTTTACACCATTTTAATTTCTATAAAATACTGATTGCATTATTTTCATATTAATTCTTTATTAATTTATAATATTAAGCATTAATATTATTTTTTTAGGCGGCACGGTGGCTCAGTGGGTAGTGCTGTCGCCTCACAGCAAGAAGTTCGCTGGTTCGAGTCCAGGCTGGGTCAGTTGGAATTTTTGTGTGGAGTTTGCATGTTCTCCTCGTGTTGGCGTGGGTTTCCTCTGGGTGCTCCGGTTTCCCCCACAGTCCAAAGACATGCTGTACAGGTGAATTGGATGAACTAAATATGCTGTAGTGTATGAGTGTGTGTGTGAATGTGAGAGTGTATGGGTGTTTCCCAGTGGCTGGAAGGTTCCGCTGTGGCGATCCCTGATAAATAAGGAACTAAGCTGAAGGAAAATGAATGAATAAATATTTCTTTTAAGTACTTTAAAAGTATTAATTTATTAAAAGTATTCTAGTGGCCATAAACGCACACACACACCCTGATCTGCTCAGTTTCTCCTTCTCTAAATGAATCGGATGGGAACCTCGGTGTGTGAAGCTCTAAAAGGCCTCCTCCTCCTCTGTGTTTTTATTCACCTCTCGCCGTGTCCGCTCCTCTCTCATTCCCCGCTTTTGTCCTCTTTAAAGTGGCCGGTGGGGTGTTAATAATTTGTTTCTCTCCTTTCTTTCTTCCTCCTCCATCACTCGCTCTCTCTCATCTTCCTTAAGAGAGCGGGATGGGGTCCTTTAAGGGTGCCGCCCTCCCTGTTCCTCTCCCTCTTTCATGCTTTCTTTCTCTCTCCACCTTGTTTCTATCCTTTTTCATGCTCTGTAGCTCCGGTCCCACCCTTTCAATTTGAGCGCGCGGCAGTGGCTCGACTGGAACTGTTGCTATCTTTAGAGACTTCGCTCTGGGTGTGTGTGTGTGTGTAAGAGAGAGAGAGAGAGAGAGAGAGAGAGAGAGAGAGAGATTACAGTGAAAGCTCATCTATACAGTGGATCATATAGACTGAGATGGAGTGAAGATTGTTTTTGAGTTTAATCTGCTATCATTTATGTTGGTCTTAAGCTAGAGCTAGGATAATTTTAGGTGCAATTCATCAATTAAAGGGATAGTTCACCTAAAATTTTCAATTCTGTCACCCTTTACTTGTTTCAAACTTGCACGAGTTTCTGTTAAACACAAAAGAAGATATTTTGAAGAATGTTGAAAACCTGCAACCATTGACTTCAATGGTATTTGTTTTTTCCTACTGTGGATGTCAATGGTTACAGGTTTTCAGCTTTTTTTTATAATAAAAAGAAACTCATAAAGGTTTGGAACCACTTGAGGGTGAGTAAATATTGAGTGCATTTTTATTTTTGGGTGAACTTTTTCTTTTTTAAGCATGCACATACTATCTTGTTTCAAAGGTTCACCAAAAAAAAATAATTCTGTTGTCATTCACTCATACTCCACTTGTTGTAAACCTGATTGAGTTTCTTTCTTCTGCTGAATTACATTCACAATTCTGTTTATTTTTGTCAGGTTTAGACACCGATGAATTAAAAGGGCTGTTTAATTCGATTCATCTTTATTTATTTAGCGCTTTTTACCATGTAGATTGTGTGAAAGCTGCTGAACTTAAATGACATTGTAGTGAATTAAAACAGCTTCAGTTAAATTGTCACAGTTGATGTTCAGTTCAGTGTAATAGCGATGTTTACACCAGCCAAAAACGGTCAACTTTTTATGCATTTATCTTGTTGCACCAAATACTGCCCTGACATATGTAATACAGCATTTTTGGTCGTTTTCACAAATGTGTAAACGCAGATCGTAATGGGAAAACTTATAATAAACTTACATTATTGTAGTGTAAACATAGCCTATGTTTTAGTAATTAAAATGTTTTCATAATCCATTTAAATCACAAAACTTATACAATTTACCAGTAGTTTATTAAAAGTAAAAATACATTGGTATCATTTTAAACTGCTTCCATACAGAATCTCATCAAAGCGATGTTTTTGTGATGCTACTGTACATGCTATAGTATGTTATAAGGATAAAATCTTGCCTTGTAGTTTCTCCTTGTTTCGCTTGTGTTTTTGACTTCAGCAGAATGTTTTTTAAGGCTTTACAGTCTCAGATGTTCTCTTCGACATGATCATTTTAACTTTGAATCAGTTTATAAATATAGCATAATTTTGCGCTTTACTAATGTAGCATCATTAAGCAACCAGGAAAATGCATTTATACTGAAAAAAATATATGACAAAAGTCATGACAACAAATGTTTTTATGTTACTTTAACTTATTTTAATTATCAGGTTTAAACTATTTTATAAGTATACAAAGTTTAACTTAATATTTTTAGTTAGTTTGTTTGATGTAAGTTGAGATGACTTGAAAAGTTTGTTTGATTCAACTAAAAAATTTAAGGCAGCAAGATTATTATTATTATTATTTTACAGTGTATGTCATTTTATTTGCCAGTTAATAAAATCATGACAATGAACAGGCATTTGTAAATGAGTTAAAATAGGATTTGAAATTATTTAATCTCAAATTTACCAAATTTCTTGACAATTGATGTTATACATTACATTTTTCAGTTTCGTTAGTGCTTTCTGCATTGTGAAACATCATAGGCAACTACAAAGTACAAACAAAAATATTTAAAAGACAATATTCGAAACTGGCAGCCATTGACTTCTGTAGTATTTTTTTTTTTCCTGCTATTGATGGTAATGGCAACCCATTTCCAACATTTGTCAAAATATCGTCTTCTGTGTTCATCAGGAGACAGAAACTCACAAAGGTTTTCAGGTTTACTCACAAAATTTTCATTTTTAAGTGAAAGCTGTCACCATGAAATCAAAATCAAAGTTTCTGGCTTTTATTATGAATACATTGGTCTTAGATTGTATATATATAAGCTAGCGCGCTCCATAAAAGTGAGGTTATATTTAGAAGATATGAGCATTCGAAACTTGCAGTCTTTCACTTCCGTCAATTAGGGTTGGGCACCGAAACCCAGCGCCATCCTATATAACCATTATGCACTTGGACCAAATCAGAATGCAGATTTTGGTGTCTCATTTCAGTCCACCCAAATCCCTGAAATCAGAGAAGCAAGAACTAGAGTATTGGAAACATGCTTATTTAAATGAAGAAAACAGTAGACTACGTTTTAAAATCGGTAACTTGTAAGTAATATAACAGTAATTCGTAACTATTGTTAAATATGCAGCTTAATTCTTTCGATGTATGAGCAGCTCGCACATGCGCTTTGAATGGTTTCTTGCACTTCGTAGTTTGCCCACTAGGTGTCAGGACTGTAATGGGCTGTTGTTTGTTTCACAGTCGAAAAAGAAAGGAGTTTAGTGTGAACATTTAAGCCTTGCGTTGTACACCACATAATTTTCACAACATCCCGCACGCTGCATATTGAGAAAATGCACCACATTTTCATACTTTTAGATAAAGTAGCTAAAAAAACTTAACTTAAATACAATTTTAATAATGTAAATAGTAATTGATTACTATTTTGAAGTAACTTACCCAGCACCGCGTCCATGTAAAATAAGTGACAAGACAATACATACAACATAGAAACCATATATGATCAAACACAAAATGATCAAATGCCTTATAGATGCATATAAAAGAGAAATCATTCATATATATTGGCAACGTTGGATAGATTGCTTTAAAAAAGTAATTAATTACTAATAGCATCATTTAAATTGTATTTAAATTACTTTTCTAATTACTTTATCTAAAATGTAACATAGCCACGCGGTGGATCAGTGGTTAGCACTGTTGCCTCAGAGCAAGAAGGTCACTAGTTCGAGCCCCGACTGGGCCAGTTGGCATTTCTGTGTGGAGTTTGTATGTTTTTCCCATGTTGGCATGGGTTTCTTCCGGGTGCTCCGGTTTCCCCCACAGTCCAAAGACATGCGGTATAGGTGAATTGAATAAGCTAAATTGGCCGTAGTGTATGTGTGTGAATGAGAGTGTATGGGTGTTTCCCAGTACTGGATTGCAGCTGGAAGGGCATCCGCTGTGTAAAACAAATGCTGGATAAGTTGGCGGTTCATTCCGCTGTGGCGACCCCTGATAAATAAAGGGACTAAGCCGAAGGAAAATTAATGAATGAATGTAACTTAATTATGCAATAAGTATTTTGATTACTTGAATTTTACTACTTAAAATCTGTATAAATCTCAATGCAAAGACAGTAGAAATTAAACTTTTAATTCTTTAAATTTGAGTAAACAGGACCTGAGTAAAAAGTTATAAAAAAATTTTAAAATTACATTAAATGTGTAAACATCCAAAACATATACAATTAATAACACCAAATTTTTTATTAATTTTAGTTACATTGCAAGAGCAACAGTTGGACAAATCTAACATTGTTTTAGTTGAAAATCAATTATTATGCAAATTATCTGAATAACACACACATATATACATATATAATTTTTATACTTATATTTATAACTAATTTCTTACCCAAGTTTTTTCTTAAGTATGTTTAATCGTCTTGGTAAATGTAAACTTTTTAAGTTGAAAAATAGAATTATTCTACTAAATATATTTTTAGAACCAAAAATACAATTACTTTGCCTCCCTGAATTGATTTATACAGAACTGTCGAGTTTCTGTACAGTATTTAAAGCAGCTACATTATAAGTAGGCCCACATGAAATCTGCATGCACAGAAATTCGCAGATTTCCACACATTTTTAGCCCATCATTATGTCTATTTATTTACTTATGTAAATGTGTGTAGATATATACAGTATTTGTTCCATTTTTATATTAATTTCAGTAATATTATTGACTGACATACAAATATTTCTATGATTAATTTAAAATACAGTTCGTAAATAAATATTTTGATCTTTCAGTCGATAATTTTATGAGAGACTTTCTTTGTTTACCAAACAAGTAGATCTAATATAGTTTTGCATTGTAAACCTTAAATAAAAGTTAAAAAGTAAATTTTTAAATGTATTTAATGTTTTAAGTTACTGTACTCCCAAAATCATTCTGCATGAATCCACAATTTGTTTAGGTAACACTTTAAAACAATGGTCCATTAGTTAATGTTAGTTAATGCATTTACTAACATGAACAAACAATTAGTAATACATTTATTACTGTATTTTTTCATCCTTGTTAACGTTAGTTAATGTTATTTAAGTTAAATCACATTAGTTCATGTTAGCTCATATTAAGTCATGGTGCATTAACTAACTTCTGGATTTTAATAATGCATTAGTTCATTTTGAACTATGATTAATAAATGCTTTACAAGATTATTCATACTTAGTAAATACAGTAACAATAACTAATGGACCATTATTCTAAAGTGTTACCTTTGTTGTTGTTTTTTGTTTTGTTTTTTACAAAATTCTGTGCAGAAATAGCAAAAAATAATGTATGATTATTGGAATAATCTAACATTCCTTAGATGAAAAATCAGGTTATTATGCAAATTTTGTGAATAACACACACACATATATATATACATATATAATTTTTATACATAAAACTTTTTTATGGACTAATTTCTCAACCTTTTTCTAAGCATATTTAATCATCTTGATAAATGTACATTAAATATTAAAACATGTTACAAAGTTCTGTGTAGAAATAGCAAAAAAAATATCTGCAGATTCTGTCAGCCCCTGATATACGTATCTGTAATTAAATGACCTAAAATTAAAAAGTGATCCCTTTATTTTTTTATCAGAAATGTCATTTAACTACATGGCACTGCATATAGACAGAATTGAGCTCATGCTTGTGCCCACAGAACAAAATGATTCATTGGATTTACTACAATTTCTTAAGGTGTAAGTGGTTGCAAACAATATTTATATGGGCTGAACAAATTAAATTTAGTAATGTTCAACTTAATTTGTTAGTTTAAATTCAGCCCACATAAATTGTTCGCAACCACTTACCTTTAAAAAATTTGTAAATCCAATGAATCATTTTTTATGGTGCAGTAGTGTTTGTTGTTTCAGTGTGTCGTAATGAGAGCAGGTGAAGAGCGCTGGCAGTGACGTCTGTGCAAAAGCAGAAAACAGGCTTAAACTGCAGGCCACAATGGGAACAACCGTCCCAGCTGGAGCCGATTGAAGTCCCTGTCTCTTTTCTTTCTGCCGCTCGGTCTTTCTCCCAGGCCTTCGATCCGCTAAGATGATTTCACGCCGAAGATCAGCCGTTTGACAACACACACTTTAATTAGATATGTGTATGCAAGAGGAAAGAGAGCTCAGATAGGGAGTTCAGACACTCTCGGGTGTGTTTTTGCTTTTTTTGCTGTTGTTGTTGTTGCTTGCTCAATTCACCTGATTAAAAAGCACAGTTACATCAGCACAGTTACATTGTGTTATATTTGTAAAACTGAAGTTTATTTAGGAATTCTGCATGGTTTTATGCTCTTTAGCCCCTGCTGGTGGGTGTCAAAACCAAAACTGTGCAGGAAAGTTCAAGCTTGCTTTGTGCAACATGCATTTTTTTTTTCTTTCTTTTTAAATCACGCACCTATCAAGTACAAATCCGCATAGTTTTTTTTTTCCTATGGAAGTTTCCGCCACAGAATATAAAAATAATCTCACAGAAAAATGACTGTTTTGTAATTATCGTTTTAAATGACCTAAATTTAAATGTAAAAGGTACACTCACCGGCCACTTTATTAGGTACACCTTACTAGTACCGGGTTGGACCCCCTTTTGCCTTCAGAACTGTGCCTTAATCCTTCGTGGCATAGATTCAACAAGGTACTGGAAATATTCCTCAGAGATTTTGGTCCATATTGACATGATAGCATCACGCAGTTGCTGCAGATTTGTCGGCTGCACATCCATGATGCAAATCTCCCGTTCTACCACATCCCAAAGGTGCTCAATTGGATTGAGATCTGGTGACTGTGGAGGCCATTTGAGTACAATGAACTCATTGTCATGTTCAAGAAACCAGTCTGAGATGATTCGCGCTTTATGACATGGTGCGTTATCCTGCTGGAATAGCCATCAGAAGATGGGTACACTGTGGTCATAAAGGGATGGACATAGTCAGCAACAATACTCAGGTAGGCTGTGGTGTTGACACAATGCTCAATTGGTACTAATGGGCCCAAATTGTGTCAAGAAAATATCCCCCACACCATTACACCACCACCACCAGCCTGAACCATTGATACAAGGCAGGATGGATCCATGCTTTTATGTTGTTGACGCCAAATTCTGACCCTACCATACGAATGTCACAGCAGTAATGAAGACTCATCAGACCAGGCAATGTTTTTCCAATCTTCTATTGTCCAATTTTAGTGAGCCTGTGCGAATTGTAGCCTCAGTTTCCTGTTCTTAGCTGACAGGAGTGGCAGCCTGTGTGGTCTTCTGCTGCTGTAGCCCATCCGCCTCAAGGTTGGACGTGTTGTGCGTTCAGAGATGCTCTTCTGCATACCTCGGTTATAACGAGTGGTTATTTGAGCTAGTGTTGCCTTTCTATCAGCTGGAACCAGTCTGGCCATTCTCCTCTGACCTCTGGCATTAACAAGGCATTTGCGCCCACAGAACTGCCACTTACTGGATATTTTCTCTTTTTCGGACCATTCTCTGTAAACCCTAGAGATGGTTGTGCGTGAAAATCCCAGTAGATCAGCAGTTTCTGAAATACTCAGACCAGCCCGTCTGGCATCAACAACCATACCACGTTCACATTCATTCCATGTCAAAACCTTTCTTCCCCATTTCGATGCTCGGTTTGAACTGCAGCAGATCGTCTTGACCATGAGTTGCTGCCATGTGATTGGCTGATTAGAAATTTGCGTTAACGAGCAGTTGGACAGGTGTACCTAGTAAAGTGGCCGGTGAGTCTACAATAAGAATTCTTAGTTTATCTTATAATTCTGACTTTTTTTTTAAATTCTGAATTATTGTAAAATAATAACAACAAAAAAGTTAAATTCTTTAAAAATAATATAAAAAGGTTACTGCAAAAGTCACAAATATTTTTTTAAATCCCATGTTCAGAAACAGGCTTGCATACACATTTCACTTGCTAAAATATAACAAACGTGCAAATTGCATTAAGAAAACGGCATTGTGACATGATTATTATTCAAGCACTCGTTCCTCAGCAGGGGTTCAGTTTTACTGGTCAAGATTCAAAGCCTTTTTAAGGGATTCAAGCCAAAAAACAAAGCCTACGACAGTGGTGTAAGTCTTATCGCTCTCCTTCTCCTGATCCAAACCGCACTATAGTATAGATTACTTCTCTATCACTCTATCTGCCCATTAGAAAGACCACAATAGCAGCTAAAGAAACCAGCATCAGGGGGATTAATGTGCTTTAAAATGCGATCGATTCGGCTTGATGAGTGCACAGACAACAGCGTTACACAAGAATCTGTCCAGCTTTAGCAGCATAATCTGGATTATGGCCCTCATGAGCCTTGTATTGTTGGATATGCGTTAATCTCATTCACAGTGAGGAGACGGCAACAATGAGAGATTTGATGGTGTAAATCTCACCGTTTGATTAATGGCGTCTGATTATATCTGTCCTGAAAGATGTTTTCTCGCGTGTTTGGTCTGAGAAGTAAAATAAGTCACTGAGAATAGTGTATAAATGTTCGGTGACACTTTACAATAAGGTTGTATTAGTTAATATCAGTTATTGCAATTAATAACATGAACAATACATTCATTACAGTATTTGTTCATGTTAGTCAATGACAATACAGTTGTTCATTATAGACCATTTCAATGTGGTGATGTCATTGGCTCATGAACATTTCCTGCTTGTTATCAAACTATTTCATAACTGTAACAAGAGGCAGTTCAATCATAACTTAATATTAAAACAGCTAGCATAACATTATTAACCAATATGTGGCTCTTTTTGGATTCTCGGAAGCTATAAAAATTAACATTGTAAAACAGGAAATACGTTGAGACCATTGTTTTTGTTTACATCCCTCAAAATGGTCTATACAGGTGTTCACAGTGCATGAACTAATGTTAACAAGCATGAATTTGGATTTTAATAATGCATTAGTAAATGTTGTACTATGATTAATAAATGCTTTACAAGTATTCATGTTGGTAAATATATTAACTAATGAAACCTTTTTGTAAAGTGTGACAAAAATTCAATGTTTTTTTCTTGATCTTTTGATTTAAGGATGCGCCACACTTTTTAAAAAAAAAGCTTTTCTTACAGTTTTTGTCGTGTTTCTAGTCAAAATATCAAAAAAATTCTGAAATCTTGAAGCATTTTTTTAGACTAGTAAATAATAATGTCTTGTTTTCAGAAATAATATGTTAAAATTAAGTTACTTTTTTATTAAAACAAGCAAAATAATCTACCAATGGCATAAGCAAAGTAAATTTGTTTTCACTTTGAAATAAGATTATTTTGCTTACTCCATTTTCAGATTGTTTTGCTTGTTTTAAGGAAATGCTCACTTAATTGCTTTGTTTGCTAATTTTTAGATATTTGTACTAGAAACAAGACAAAAACTCTTAAGTAAGAAAAGCATTTTTTGCAGTGTAGGATTTCTTTTTTTAAATTTTATGTGTAGTAGAAATATATACAGTACAATGATTTCACTTAAGAGAGTGTACATTTACCATTGCTAAACATTTTTCTTTTTTACAAACTATAAAGTAACAGAACACAATACAAAACAAAAGTTTCATAAAATAAAATATATGAAAAAAACAGTAGGGGGGCGGCGCAGTAGGTAGCGCTGTTGCCTCACAGCAAGAAGGTCGCTGGTTTGAGCCTTGGCTGGATCAGTTGGCATTTCTGTGTTTTAATGTTCTCCCCGTGTTGGCGTAGGTTTCCTCCAGGGGCTCCGGTTTCCTCCACAGTCCAAAGACATGCGCTATAGGTGAACTGGGTAGGCTAAATTGTCTGAAGTGTAAGTGTGTGAATAGGAGTGTATGGATGTTTCCCAGTGATGGGCTGCAGCTGGAAGGGCATCCGCTGCGTAAAACATATGCTGGATAAGTTGGCGGTTCATTCCGCTGTGGCGACCCCAGATTAATAAAGGGACTAAGCCGAAAAGAAAATGAATGAATGAATGAAAATAACAGTTGTCATGTTCACCAGCGATCAAGGACTTCAGAGATCGCTGGTGAACTACAAATCATAACGAACTACATTTCCAAGCATTCCGTCACACACACCCGGTCTCCACTTACACTGATCACTTCCGCAGCTGCATCCCGTTCACTACAGATTGTTGGACTATAAATATACCCTGCACCCGTCTTGTCTTTGCTCGTTCGTTATATGTCTTCATGAGTTCCTAGCCCTGTTAGTCCTGTTTTTGTTGGTATTGTATAGTTTGTTATTGCTCATATTTTGTCTTAGTTCTCGTTCTTAGTTTATGCTTTGTTATTTTGTTATTTTGGTTTTGCACGATGTCCTGTTTTTGTATGAAGACTCACCATTAAATGCACATGGATCCTACTCATCTTGTCCTGTCTGCAATACCTCCCAGTAACGTGACAAACAGTAACAATAAAACAGTAACATAAATAATATCAATAACTAAATATACATAGATCAGAGAAGGTTGAATCTTTATTTATTCGCTCAACTTTAGTTTAGTATTTCATTTTTTTATGGGTCATATTATGGCTGCATCAAATTAAATTTACAAAAGTGATTTGATGTATATAAATATGCAAATTTAGTGCAATTAAAGTGTTTCATGTTTCAAATATCTTTTGTGATCCCATTTTTAAATGGCAAAATATGGGTGAAATAATTGAGTCTAGGGTGGCACGGTGGCTCAGTGCACTCAGTTAGCACTGTCGCCTCACAGCAAGAAGGTCACTGGTTCAAGTCCCGGCTGGGACAGTTGGCTTTTCTGTGTGGAGTTTGCATGTTCTCCCCGTGTTCTTGTGGGTTTCCTCTGGGGGCTCTGGTTTCCCCCACAGTCCAAAGACATGCGCTATAGGTGAATTGAATTAGCTAAATTGGCCGTAGTGTATGAGTGTGTGTGTGGATGCGAGAGTGTATGGGTGTTCCCTGTTCTGGGTTGTGGCTGGAAGGGCATCCACTGCGTAAAACATATGCTGGAATAGTTGGTGGTTCATTCCGCTGTGGCGACCCCTGAATAATAGACTAAGCCAATATATTGTTTTTACTTGCTCATTGAAGCAAAATGCTTGACTTGTGCCTTTTAAAATATGTAAAAGTTTTTTGCAAAATATATAAATATATATTACTGTGTTTTATTAAGCATGAGTCTTATTTTTTTGTATTTTCACTTAAAATAAGTTAACTTAACAAATGTAAGTAGATTGAACTTAAAACAATTAAGTTATCCCAACATTTTCTTAAGAATTCTGTTGTTTTAGCTCACTATAAATTTTTTTCACTGTATAATAATTTCTGAAGCATCATGGGACACAGAAAACTGGAGTAATGATGCTGATAATTCAGCTTTGCATTAGACAAATTACAATTTATAATGGTAACACTTTATTTTGATGGTCCATTTGAGTATTAGTAGACTGTCTGCTTAATATCTGTTGATACTGCTCCTTCAATAGACATTTAACTGACTATAAGAAACTTTGCAAGTACATGTCAACTTACACTAACCCTAACCCCAACCCCAACCTAACAGTCTACTTATAATCTAATGAGAATTAGTTGGCATGTAGATGCAATGTAACTTATATTCAACAAACGGACCATCAAAATAAAGTGTGACCTTTATAATGTATTGTATCAGTTATTTTAACATTTTTATATATTGTTTCTGAATATTGCTGTTTTTACTGTATTTTAGAGAGCATAAGAGTTCTTTCTAAAACAAAAACAAAGACTTTTTTTAATAAGCCATATTGTTCTGAACAAGCTCACTCCTTTCTTTATTCACAATATGCATACACTATATACAAATTTAAGCAGATTGAACATAAAACAATTACGTTGTCCCCAAAAAACCCTCAAGAATTGTGTTGTTTCAGCTTATTTTAAATAAGTAGTTTGATCAAAAAGCAAACATCATTTTTCGAGTGTATTATCCTCTTTTTTTCCCCCCATATCCTAAGGATATTTTTGTTTTCTACATGCTTTTACAAGTTTCTAGGTAGCTGGAAATAGATGGACTAAAAAACCAAAAAAACACTTTACGCTGTATTGTATTTTTGCTATTATTTTTTATTTGACTTTTTCTCAACTTTTAGCCGGCACTGACCTCGGAACATTGGCCTGTCTGGAGTAATGATGCTGATAATTCAGCTTTGCAACAGAGAAATAAATGACAATTTATAATGTATCAGTCATTTATGTATATTAGATTTATATATTATATATAAAAATCTGTTATTTAAATTGTAATATTTTTTCTGAATATTGCTGTTTTTACTGTATTTTAGAGAGCATGAGAGTTCTTTCAAAAACATTTGACTTTTTTTAATAAGCCATATTGTTCTGAACAAGCTCACTCCTTTCTTTATTCACTATATACATCTCACACTGTAAAAAAAAAATGCCGGGTTCTTCACAATTGATTTGTGTTGAGACAACAGGAAGGAATTAAGTTAGTAGTTTTTACAAATTTAAGCAGATTGAACATAAAACAATTAAGTTGTCCCCAAAAAACCCTCAAGAATAGTGTTGTTTCGGCTTATTTTAAATAAGTAGTTTGAACAAAAATCAAACAGCATTTTTCAAGTGTATTATCCTTTTATTCCTTTCTTGTTTTTTATCTTTTCATTTCCTTTTTTTTTTTCTTTTTTCTATGTCCTGAGGATGTTTTTGTTGGTTTTAAAACTTTCAAGGTAGCTGGAAATTGGTGGACTAACATGTTGAAAAAACCAATGGTGGAAAGAGTACTGAAAAATCATACTCAAGTAAAAGTACCATTACTTGCCCAAAAATGTAGTGTAAGTAGAGTAAAAGTATCTGTTGTAAATATTACTCAAAGTATGAGTAAGAAGTAGCCCTTTTAAAAGTACTCAAGAGTGGTGAGTATTACACTGTGAAAAGCCGATGCGTTTACATTAAATTTGTGTGTGTGTGTGTGTGTGTGTGTGTGTACGTGTTTTTGTGACATGTCAGGACACAAATCTGTATAATGACATAGGTATGACACAGGTATTACAAAAAGGAGGTGAAATATGAGGACACAGCTGATGTCCTCATTTCTCAAACAGCTTATAAATCACACAGAATGAGTTTAATCAGAGAGTAAAGCTGTACACTGTTTCCTGTGATGGTTGGGTTTAGGGGTAGGGTGGGGTTAAGGCAATACAAAATATGGTTTGTGCTGTGTAAAATCAATGGAAACCTATGTAATGTACCCACTTTTCACAAAAACAAACGTGTGTGTGTGTGCGTGCGTGTGTGTGTGTGTGTGCGTGTGTGTGTGTGTGTGTGTGTGTGTGTGTGTGTGTGTGTGTGTGTG
>CAIGQV010019186.1:5199432-5212666 GCA_903798115.1 Danio jaintianensis | reverse complement strand
TTGTGTCTGAAGCATCAAACTGACATCATCAGAGAAGGACCGCCCCTTTTTGAATGCCCCAGATTTTAATATTACCTAAACAATTTTTTTTCAGTGAATTAACTTGCTGGGATTAATTGTTCACCTAAAGAATAACAATGTTCGCACCAGATGTAAACAAAGAATCAGCTTTAAAGTTGACCTATAAACTAAGAATACTATTAGAATAATGTGCATACATTTTTTTTTTAATTTAATTTATTATTGTGAATTTCCAGCCTCATTACTCCAGCCTTCAGTGTCACACAATCCTTCAGAAATCAAAAGAAATGCTAATTGCTAAAATGGTAATTTGCTGCTTAAGAAAAATGGATCATTATTTTCAATACCCGAGTTTCCATCTTAACAAGAAGTTAATCTTTTCAAAGTTTGTAAAAAAAAAATTGCAAAGGTGAATTAGGTGCATTTCCATGAGTTTGTTTAAGTGGCTCACTGTAGTATTGGTTACTTAGCAACCAACTGATTGGTCATGTGGATGTTATGTTCACTCAGAAATGCTTTTCCATTTCCCATCATCTGCATTAACTCTTTTTCACAGAAGTCCAAAACCACCTCAAGCGAGTGTAAAAACTTGTTTGGCGAATTGGGAGATTTCTATTTTACTCCAGCCTTCAGTGTCACACAATCCCTCAGAAATCAGTCTAAGATGCTAATTTTCTGCTTAAGAAACATTTATCATTATTATCAATACCTGAATTTCCTTTCTGAATCTTTTTTAAATTTCATAAAAAAATTCAATAAAAATAAAAAACTAAAATCCCAAATGTGAAGTAGGAGATATTTCATCAATTTGTTAGAGTGGCTCACTGTAGTATTGGTTACCTAGCAACCAACTGATTGCTCATGGATGTAATGTTCACTCAGAAATGCTTTTCCATTTTCCATCATCTGCATTAACTTATTTTCACACAAGTCCAAAACCACCTCAAGCGAGTGTAAAAACATTTTTGCCGAATTGAGATTTTTGTTCTTCTCCAGCCTTCAGTGTCATACAATCCCTCAGAAATGAGTCTAAAATGCTAATTTTCTGCTTAAGAAACATTTATCATTATTATCAATACCTGAGTTTCCTTTCTGAATCTTTTCATTCATTCATTTTCTTTTCGGCTTAGTCCCTTTATTAATCAGGGGTCACCACAGCGGAATGAACCGCCAACTTATCCAGCATATGTTTTACGCAGCGGATGCCCTTCCAGCTGCAACCCATCACTGTGAAACACCCATACACTCTCATTCACACTCATACACCACGGACAATTTAGCTTACCCAATTCACCTGTACTGCATGTCTTTGGACTGTGGGGGAAACCGGAGCACCCGGAGGAAACCCACGCAAACACCGGGAAAACATGCAAACTCCACACAGAAATGCCAACTGACCCAGCCGGGGCTCGAACCAGCGACCTTCTTGCTGTGAGGCAATCGTGCTACCCACTGCGCCACCGTGACGCCCTGAATCTTTTCAAATTTCCTAAAAACAATATGTTGTGAATTGGTTGCATTTTCATCCATTTTTTACAGTAGCTCACTGTAGTATTGGTTACCTAGCAACCAGCTGATGTTTACTACGTCAATTTTTTTTGCTCGCATTAACTCTTTTTCACACAAGTCCAAAAACCACCTCAAGTGAGTGTAAATTTTTTTTTGCTGAATTAAGAGATTTCTATTTGAAGTTTTCTCATGCGATACCTCAGACTGCATATTAACACATGGTGATGGAAAGCCAGCTAATGTTGAAAACAGCTCAGTATTTTTGTTGAAGCCGTGGTGGACAAAGTTCAAAAGGACACCATTTTAATAGAAATCTTTCGCAACATGACTTTTCCCCTCGGTAACCCCAGTAATCCTCATGTCAGGCGAGGTAAAAGCAGGAATTTGGACGTTGTCAATGAGACGTCGAGATGTCTGCGCGAACTGTTGTGTCTGATGCAGGATCGAAAACATCCAGTCCAAAAACAACACCAGCAACCATTGCTTTATTTGTTTCATGAGCATCTCGTATCGGTTTATCAGACGTTCAGCGATAATCCGGATGAAGATAGCAATCCTGCTTCTGTTTGCTAATCCCTGTCGGAATGTATGCATGTGTGTGTGTCTTTCCCGTATTAAGATACTGATCGCACATATTACCTTTCATTGAACTCTAGAGTAAAACTGATGTTCGCACATGTAAAAACAACATGTTATACTGTTATAAAACATGGACGTCTTTTTCCAGTCACAGAATGTCACATATTGATGCAGTCAACATTTTGAAAGGTGGTTTTTAGGAACAAGAACGGTTTTTGCTTCCCTAAAGAACCTTTTAGTAATAGTTTTTCTACAACCATGTACTTTTTTTTTTTGTCATCTAAATATATTTTTTTACACTTTAAAGAACGTGTTTTTTTTTTGGTGGAAAGTTTCTATGGGTGGTAAAACTTCTTCTTGGAACCATCAGTGCCATATTTTGGAGTGTAGCAACTACTTTGCTAAATTTTGTGCCTACTAGAGTATTGCAAATTGTACCTAAAAGTAAAAATAAAAGTAAAAGTTTCCCTATGGTATTCTAAAACATCACATTCTAAAACAAAATAATTCTTTATAGTGTATATTGTACTATATACATTGTAAATCTTGTGAATGTAAAATCAGGCCAATCGGAAAAAAACACAGACTGTTACGTTGCACACAGGATTATTAATTTGCAAGCCCCAGCCTGCGTTTTTAAAAAATAATTATATTTTATTGAATTTTACAAGAACACCCACAGAGAAACACATACACACACAACACTCTGCACTGTCCCGGACAAATCCCATACAATGAGTCAATGAGCAAAACAACAATGACAACATAATTTAGTGGGTGACAACAGAAAATAAATAAATGAAGAAATAAAAATAAAGAAATAAAATAGATCAATTAAGTCTCTGAAGAATCCACAGAGGTTGAGAGGCTGGTTTGTTCATCCAGGTATTTGAGAAATAAACCCCAGACACTAAAGAATTTTTCAATAGAATGAGTCCTCAGAAGGGGCTGCACGGTGACACAGTGGGTAGCACAATCGCCTCACAGCAAGAAGGTCGTTGGTTCGAGCCTCGGCTGGGTCAGTTGGCGTTTCTGTGCGGAGTTTGTATGTTCTCCCCGTGTTCGCGTGGGTTTCCTCCGGGTGCTCCGGTTTCCCCAACAAGTCCAAAAACGTGGTATAGGTGAATTGGGTAAGCTAAAATTGTCCGTAGTGTATGAGTGTGTGTGTGAATGAGTGTGTATGGATGTTTCCCAGTGATGGGTTGCAGCTGGAAGGGCATCCGCTGCGTAGAACATATGCTGGATAAGTTGGCGGTTCATTCTGCTGTGGCGACCCCAGATTAATAAAGGAACTAAGCCGAAAAGAAAATGAATGAATCCTCAGAAGTCTCAGTCTTTCTATCTGTATTACCGAAATCATGTCTGCAATCCACATTTGAAATGAAGGGGGGTGAAGATGACTTCCAGTGCCAGAGCACAAGCCTTTTAGCCACAATCATACCTAAAGACAGAGATGAGAAATGTGTTGTGAATATCTGAAAATAGCAGGTTCTGCATCAGGTGGTAAAGATTTACTATAAGCCTTAGAATACCAATCAGATATGCTTGACCAAAATGTATATGACAAGGGACAAAACCAGAAAGCATGGGAAGTCGTGTCTTCTGTCACTTTGCACCTGTCACATAATGGTGATACGGAGGGAACAATTTTATGCAACTTGGCAACTTGGCATATTAGTATGATGTAAGCGATGAACAACCTTAAATTGGACCGCCCCAGGCTGCGTTTGATTGGTCACAACATTTTGTAATGAGATTACAACAATATTTTCCACTTATTTCTAAGATTATCTAAGCTTGTATTAAACATACTATGTATGTGGGACTCTTACTTTGAAAACGAGAGAGGCAGGGAGACCAAAAAGGAGCAGTTTTGTGAAGCAGGAAGCTATGTATGACTATGTAGTGTTCACAGCTACATTGTAAACAGGATTATTAATTTGTGCTTTTCAGGCTGCGTTTGATTGGTCACAACATTTTGTAATGAGATTACAGCAATATTTTCCCCTTATTTCTAAGCTTGTATTAAACATACTATGTCTGTGGGTGGGACTCCTGTTTTGAAAACGAGAGAGGCAGGGAGACTAAAAAGGAGCAGTTTATGAAGTAGGAAGCTATGCAGACTATAAGTCATTCACTTATAGGTGAACTGGATGAACTAAATTGGCTGCAGTGTATGAGTGTGTTTGAATATGAGAGTGTATGGGTGTTTCCCAGTACTGGGTTGCGGCTGGAAGGGCATCCGCTGTGTAAAACATATGCCGGAATAGTTGGCGGTTCATTCTGCTGTGGCGACCTCTGATAAATGAAGGACTAAGCCGAAGGAAAATGAATGAACAGGTGTAGTGTACTAAATAGTGTGCACTAAATTATACTTTTGTGGAATTCCTTTTTATTTAGAATGCTGCCTTAGAAGGAAGCAGCCTATTTAGACAGCGAGATTAGATTTGGAACAAAGCCACCGCCGCTGTTTTGTGTCAGCAGGCCTGAAGCATGCAGGAGAGCTGTAAAGTTGTGTGTAAGTTCAGGACTGGAGTGTCGTCGGGTCACAGCACAAACAGCTCACGTAGAGCTCGTGGAGCAGCTTTTGGCGCTCATGCAGCGATGGAGATAAATCCACCAATCACAGGTCTGATCACGGGCGCAGAGTTCAAGTGTGTGTCAAGGAGAGATTGCCCACAGTTCTGCACCGCAACACTGACACACACTGCAATAACACACATGGAGAAGCTTCAGAGATCAGTGCGTGGACCTGTTCTGTTAAAAATGCTACAATAAAGTTCTAATTTAAAAATCTAAATATTATGAATTATTATAACAAATATGATTTAAAAACAATAGAAACAAACCTAAAATATTCTTTTAAATTTTATTTTATTTTTACATTTAATTATATCTATTTATATACAGTCAAGCACGAAAATATTCATACCCCTGGCAAATTTAAATGTAAATGTAATGCAAATTTGTACTTCTCAAAAAAAGCTGAGAAGTATTTTTTTCCACTGAAAAGTTAATTAAAAATGCTACAATACAGATTTAATTGAAATAAAAATAAATCTAAATGTTAGAAGAAAAAATATTAAAATAAAAGTGAATTCAAAATATAAATAAACACATTAATAGTTGCCTATATAAATAATATAATAAATTATTATAATAAAGCAAATATGACAAAAAATTATAGAAATGACAATAGCAAACCTAAAATGTTCTTTAAAAATTACTAAATATTATTACAATTTTAAAAATATCCATATAAAACTACATTCCCATCATGCCTCTGTGCTCTAATCTACTACTGACAGCCGCTGTCACTGCAGCTGTAATTACAGAGAGAGACAGGAACAAGTCACTCACATCCATTATTGAAAAAGCCTCTTCTGGCCGTTTCCCTCAGACTGACAGAAGCGGAGAAACAAGAAATGAGTGAAATCCTTCTCCATTTCTCCAGACTGTCAATCACTGCAGACCAAACTTGTGTTACATAGCATACTGTGCAAACAAAACAACACTTTCTTTCCCTTTTGAGCTATTTTATTTCATTTTTACATTTAATTATATATGTGTATATACCAGCCTGACGAGGAAACATAACTATTTTACGTTTTGTCAGTTTAGTGGCTAATTCATACGAGTTCAGTCATACACAAATGTCAACATAGGCTCATTCTGAAAACGTAGCCCTATATACATTTCTGGAGATCGCGAATTATGTAGCCAGAAGTACGTATGGCTGCATTTTGTCTTTAAAACTAACGCTACAGGGCGGTATGACGCTGTTCCTTTTCGCGCTTACCAGCTGACCGCTTACCTCGGTATGGACGGCTTTTCCGCTGTTACCATTTGTCCAGTGGCTCGCCGTGTACGTTGGAGGATTTGAGACGTAGAGCGGAGTTGACCGTGACGAGGGTTTGAGTAGCTAAGACAAAAACAAAAGCCAAAAAATAAAATAAGTAAATAACAGGGTGAGAATGTGGTAAAATCTGCTGCGAGGGCTTTTCTTTTTCTGAAAAAGATCGGTCGGTTGGTCAGTAAGTCGACAGCGGCCTCTGGTGGATTTACGCGAGAAGAGCAGGCACGAATGGCACTCGCGAGAGAGATTTGAGATCTCAAAAAGCGTACACAACGGCCTCTGGTGGATTCGCGAAAACAAAAACTGCAAAAAAAAACGTACCTCCTGGGACGTATTTGCCGCTCTCCAGAAATGTAAATAGGGGTACGTAATCAGAATGAGCCTGGGTTGGAAAATGTAAAATTTTGAAAAGGAGGCGTGGCACTAAACCCCACCCCTAAACCCAACCGTCATTGGGGGATCAGCAAATCGTACTAAATTGTATGAATGAGATCGTACAAATTCATACGAATAAGCCACTAAATCAAAAAGTCACGAATTGTCGTGAGATAGCGTTGTATATACAGTCAAGCACAAAGCTATTCATACCCCTGGCAAATTCAAATGTAAATAAAAGCTGAGAAGTATTTTTTCCACAATGATGCCTCTTGTACATCGTCCTATTGGCTGCGTCCAAAATTGCCTACTACTCAGTAGGTACTGCATTTGAATTTAAATGTACTACTCGACCGTCAGAAAAGTACGTTCTATACAGTATGAATGTGAGTAGTATGAATGGAACTCGGACATACTACATCCGCCATTTTGTCATCATCACGTCACGTACCTATGTCAGTTGCGTTGCTTCACTCCCATTCATGATTTCTCTCGCGGGGCATCATGGGATAGCGTAGCATGCATCGGATGCACACTTCAGAATCTCGCCAGAAGTAGTAAGTCATCCGGGTACTTCTCGCATACTGTTTTTCGAATTCTATGAATTCGGACATACTACTCGGCTCACATACTGTTTTTAGTGTACTATATAGTATGGAAATATGCGATTTCGGACACAGCCATTGTCTTTTGGGTGAAGCCTGTCATTTCCGGTCAAAAATAAAAACTTGCTGGTTGAGTAAAAGTAACTTTGAGTCAGAATATGCCAGGGGTATGAATAACTTTGGGCTTGTATATCATTCCACAATTGCAGGATTGACATTTCAAGAATTTACATTTATTTTCTGAATGACAAACAAATGTATAAATGTGTAATTTACAGTAAACTGAATCCATTATTAATGTAAAGTAATGAAAAATGCTCAAATGTGATAGGGAAGATTTTAAAGTTCTGTTAATATTTGGTGTTTATCTTATTTTTAAACCACTAACAGAGCTGACATTTTCCACCATTTTGTGCTTTAGCTCAAGATGCTAACCTCAAAAATGATACCCAATGATGTGTCTAAAACAGAATTTTATGTGTTTTCATCATATTATTGTTTTTAAAAAGTGAATGAGGAATTCACTAAAATATTACAGTAACAGTGTTGACACTTAATTAAGCTTCTATTGTATTATCATAAACATTTTCTATGTGACATGTTTGAAACAACAGCATGCCTCCTCAGTGCCTTCCAGTTTCCCGCCAGAGGAAGTGACATCACAAGCAAGTCACTTTCTTTTATTATAAGTGCTTTAAAGATTGCTTTTTCATAACAAATGTTGTTACATTTATGTAAAATAAATGTTCTGAGTTGACTAGAATGGAAATAGTGACATCCGAATAGGGATACAGAGCAACGGAAAGTTATAGAATAGTTATTGTTATTGTATTTTTTCCCCAAAATGGTATTTACAGTAGACATATACATGTACACACATATACACTCACCGGCCACTTTATTAGGTACACCTGTCCAACAGCTCGTTAACGCAAATTTCTAATCAGCCAATGACATGGCAGCAACTCAATGCATTTAGGCATGTAGACATGGTCAAGACGATCTGCTGCAGTTCAAACCGAGCATCAGAATGGGGAAGAAAGGTGATTAAGTGACTTTGAATGTGGCATAGTTGTTGGTGCCAGACGGGCTGGTCTGAGTATTTCAGAAAATGCTGATCTACTGGGATTTTCACGCACAACCATCACTAGGGTTTACAGAGAATGGTCCGAAAAAGACAAAATATCCAGTGAGCGGCAGTTCTGTGGGCGCAAATGCCTTGTTGATGCCAGAGGTCAGAGGAGATGGCCAGACTGGTTGGAGCTGATAGAAAGGCAACAGTAACTCAAATAACCACTCGTTACAACCGAGGTATGCAGAAGAGCATCTCTGAACGCACAACACGTCCAACCTTGAGGCAGATGGGCTACAGCAGCAGAAGACCACACCGGGTGCCACTCTTGTCAGCTAAGAACAGGAAACTGAGGCTACAATTCGCACAGGCTCACTAAAATTGGACAATAGAAGATTGGAAAAACGTTGCCTGGTCTGATGAGTCTCAATTTCTGCTGCGACATTCGTATGGTAGGGTCAGAATTTGGCGTCAACAACATGAAAGCATGGATCCATCCTGCCTTGTATCAACAGTTCAGGCTGGTGGTGGTGGTGTAATGGTGTGGGGAATATTTTCTTGGTACACTTTGGGCTCATTAGTACCAATTGAGCATCGTGTCAATGCCACAGCCTACCTGAGTATTGTTGCTGACCATGTCCATCCCTTTATGACCACACTGTACTCATCTTCTGATGGCTACTTTCAGCAGGATAACATGCCATGTCATAAAGCGCGAATCATCTCAGACTGGTTTCTTGAAAATGACAATGAGTTCACTGTACTCAAATGGCCTCCACAGTCACCAGATCTCAATCCAATAGAGCACCTTTGGGATGTGGTGGAACGGGAGATTCGCATCATGGATGTGCAGCCGACAAATCTGCAGCAACTGCGTGATGCTATCATGTCAATATGGACCAAAATCTCTGAGGAATATTTCCAGTACCTTGTTAGAGAGTAGAGTAGAGTAGATCTCAAGATATACTGCAATAACAATGCCTCTCCTAGTAGCATAGTTAAATCTAATTATAGTAACAGCAATAATAATAATTGTAATAATGAGAAGAAAAAACTAACAAAACTCTCTCACTCGTCTGACAGGTGTTAACCCTTTAACTAGCTTTAGGGTTAGCTCTTTTTATTTAAAGAGCTGTGTGTGAAGCAGTAAAGTGGGCCAGTGTGTTTGGAGGTCAGGTTATGACTTGTGTAAAAAAAGGCTCTGGGCTGTTTAATCAAGCAGAAGAAGTGCTGAGTGAGGAATGCAGTCTCATACAGACAGGCTCATTCAGATCTGTCCACATGCATGCTTCAGATGCTCGGAGAAGCTTGTTTGGCTGTGAAAAATATGCTGTTTTAAATGCAAGTGTTGAAAGCAGAACTGAGAACGTCTTATTACTACTGTAAAACAAGTGGCGGCTTATATTGATGATTGATTGGTTTGACTCAGGTTTGACTGTCGGACAGATGCCGTTTTGGTCATGATCTACTGCCCTCTTCTGGTGGTTATTAGAAGTGCAGCTAAATTTCACCTGTGCCTTTGAGAAAGGTACTTTGCCTCCATCGTGTGGCCCATTGTTGAACACATTAATGGTCAAAATGCTATGCCATTGCTAATTGCGATACTAATTGAAGGCAAGCCAATAAGAGTAATAATGAGCTGATTATTTTATTTTTAAAAAAACTAATTATTTTATAGCTTTTTAAAATATATAGAGCTGAAGACAAAACTATTAGTCCTCCTGTTAAATTTTAATTATGTTTGAAATATTGCCCATGCTGTTAACAGACATTTTGTTCAACACACATTTTAACAATAGTTTTTAAAAGTTATTTCTAATAACAAATTTATTTTGGCTTTTCCATGATTACAGTACATAATATTTTACTAGTTACTTTGCAAGGTATTTAGCTAAAACTGCCTTTTACAGGCTTAACTAGGCAAGTTAGGTTATCTAAGCAAGTCATTGGACAACAGTGGTTTGTGCTGTAGCAAATTGAAAAAAAAAAAAATCTTAAGGTGGCTAACAATTGAAAATTAATAATAAATAATTGTGGAAAAAATATTATGTTTTATTTTAAACCAAACGAAAATAAATAACTATATGATCCCGGACGAGCCCCCATAAATAAACATAAGACGCAACTGTCTAATGACAAATGGCAGATGTAGTACGTCCGAAATCCATTCATACTATTCACGTTCATACTAGATAGAACGTACTTTTTAACAGTCGTGTAGTAAATTCTAATTCAAATGTAGTACCTACTCGAGTAGCAGGCAATTTTGGACTCCTAACTGTAAGAGGGGCGTGGTTAAGAATATTGTAACTGTACCGACTGATGGAGAATATCAGAGAATATCCGCCACTTCAAACCCGGAAGCAAATGGTCAGAACTTGATTGAAGACTACCAAGTTTTTATCAGTGAATTAACTTGCACAGATTATTTGTTTACTTATAAAGAATAACAATGTGTGCAAAAACCCCTCGAATTTCTGATTTCACACCGACTTTAATATTATATGTATTATGGACATTTTCTTCATCCTTTGCTCTCACAGTCATGTCGAATTAATCCTGACATTTGTACAAAAGAGCATATTTGTAGGGATATCTCTGTTTTAAAAGATTGAACCCCTACTTTTTATCTAATGAATGTCAATGGTGACCAAACTGTTTGGTTACCATTACTAACATTTCCTCAATGTTGTGAATTGGGTGAACTATCCCTTTAAGAAATGATGGGGAATTAAAAATGTACCGCAAAGTCGGGAAGGCCTTGGCTATCTGATAGCATTCAATCAATCCATAAATCAATAAATCAATCAATCAGTCAATAAATAAATAAAAACAATGGCCCTCAATGAAATGTCTAGCTCACTGCATTAATAGAATAGCCTATTAAACCACTTGTCTTTGTTTCATAGTGGAAATGTGGAAACCTGAAGCTCAATGAGGGATGTTTTTATTCTCTCAGTTCGGCGTTGCAGCCTCAATCCCACACTGACGTCACCCCCCAAATTTCGCATCTCCGACCGCTATAGCTCATTCATTTATTTAGCCTTGCGATCAGAAATGGCGGAAAGATTACTCGATGTCGAGCTATTTCTGTCTCCCAAAGCTCATTAGGTGTGAAAGGCTGACGGTGAAACGAGGAAATTAAGCGGCTCTTGCGCGTCTCCGGAGCTCGGGTTACAGCGCGCACCTCTCTGCGTCTGAGCGCGTCCCAAAACACTGCATTCAGGGGGGAAAACACACTCCGTCGGACACTTCGAGGGACACACTGCTTGAAAATGTTGACCCTGCTGTCGGCCATGTACTTGGTGGTGCGCACGGCTTCGGCGCAGGTAAGACGCCTCTCCTTGACAACGGAGGCGTAAATGCAGCATAAAATGCAGCACGGACGTACGCGTTATTTATTTATTTTTGGGTTAAATCAATCTATATGCGGCAAAATATCTGAGGATTTTACCCTAGCGTGCACATTTCGCCATATGCTAGATAAAACAAGTTATTTTTTGCTTGCAAAATGGTTGTTGTGTTTTGGAATGTGGCCATTAACTGGTCGATTAATATAGGCTATCAACTGGGGTTTATATTGGTCATTGGGTGGTCTAGAATTGGGTCAGACTGGTCATCAATCTGACAAACCAATTTGGACAGGAATTAATCGGACAAATTTAGGGCTCTGAGGTTAGTTTTAGATACTGCACACAAAAAAAATGTTGGGTTATATTTGGTCAAATATAGCTAACCTGGACCACAAAACCAGTCAGTAGTGTCGATTTTTGGACATTGAGATTTATGCATTACCTGAAAGCTTCCTTTGTTAGGACATGTCAATATTTGGCTGAGATATCATGGAATCTGAGGGTTCAAACATATCAAAATACTGAGAAAATCACCTTTAGTTTAAAGTGTCCAAATTACGTTCCAAGCAATGTACATTGCCAACCAAAAAATGGAGTTTTGATATATTTACAGTAGGGAAATGTACTTAATACACTAATGATTTTTGGTATAAAAGAAACATGGATAATTTTGACCCATATAGGCTAATTCATTTTTAGCTATTGCTAAAAAAAAATAGGCTACCAGTGCAACTTAAGTTTTGCATCACAAATTTAAATAACTAACATTTAACCCGGAGGTTGGTTTTGTCCAAAATTTACCCCAAAATTATTATTAGTTTTTTTTTTTTGTATCTGTTTGCGTCAAAATATTTGAGGATTTTACCCTAGTGTGCACATTTCGCCATATACTTGATAAAACAAGTTATTTCTTGCTCGCAAAATGGTTGTTGTGTTTTGAAATGTGGTCATTAACTGGTCGAATAATATAGGCTATCAACTGGGGTTTATATTGGTCATTGGGTGGTCTAGAATTGGTTCAGACTGGTCATTAATCTGACAAACCAATTTGGACAGGTGTTAATCGGACAAATTTAGGACTCTCATGCTAATTTTAGACACTGCACACAAAAAATGTTGGATTATATTTGGTTAGATATAGCTAATGTGAACCTGGACCACGAAGCCAGTCATTAGTGTCGATATTTGGATATTGAGATTTATGCATTACCTGAAACCTTTCCTTTGTTAGGATATGACAATATTTGTCTGAGATACAACTAAAAATCTGGAATCTGAGGGTTCAGACATATCAAAACACTGAGAAAATTGCCTTTAGTTTAAAGTGTCAAAATTAAGTTCCAAACAATGTACATTACTAACCAAACAATTTAGTTTTGGTATATTTACAATAGGGTAATTTACTTCACACACTAATGATTTTTGGTATAAAAGAAAAATTGACAATTTTGACCCATATAATGCATTTTTAGCTCATGCTAAAAACAAAAATAGGCTACCAGTGCAACTTAAGTTTTGCATCACAAATTTAAATAGCAAACATTTAACCCAGAGGTTGGTTTTGTTCTTTTACCCCAAAATTGTGTTGAAATAACCCAGCATTTTTCTCCAGTTTGGTTAACCAAATATAAACCATTGTGGACCTCTTAGAAACCATTATTCAAAAACATTTGTCTCATTCATAATGCAAGCCTGGAAAACTTAGTACGGCAGGAGGGCAGAGACCTCATTGATGATTAATTCACGAGGCTTTGGCGAGCAGAGTCCAGCACCATGGATAGCTCTTGCTCCGGTCTGGATCTCCATATGGACGCCAAACACACACACACACACACACACACACACACACACACACACACACACA
>CAIGQV010019186.1:5176271-5199422 GCA_903798115.1 Danio jaintianensis | reverse complement strand
ACACACACACACACACACACACACACACACACACACACACACACACACACACACACACACACACTCTTTCAGGGGCATTATGTAATGTTAAGTTGGCTGAAGTGCAGAACAGGAGCAAATGTCTGCATCAGTCTTTCTTTAGCGCTGTACTGTGAGCAGCTCTGAGCTTTGAACACACCCATGCTGATCACAGCAGAGAAATGCAGAGAGAGACTCTTTTGGGTTGTCAAATGCATCATTTAGCCTGAAGGAGAAGAGGTTGTGGAGCAGATCCAAGTTTATTAGAGGCTTTTCACACTTGAAATGGTAAACCCAGGGTCATTTTTTAATCTTGGGTTAGTGTAATCATGGGTTTTATCAATTGACAAAATTCAGCAGGAGTAGTAATTGATGTTGTAGTTGTCATGCTTTTTATTCTAGTGGACATTTCTCCAGTTATGTTTGATTTTTTTTTTTTTTTAAGTATACACTAAAAAATAGCCGTAAATTTGCAGTTTTTTGTATTTTGTGATTCATGTTTTGATTTTTCCTTGTTTATTTATGCTTTTAATTGCATTATGTGACATTGATCTTTCTTCCAACAATCTTTAACCTTGAAAAGTTCAAAAAAGTCACTTTTATTAACATTTTTAATAGTTGAAAGTGATATATTCTCTGCGTTCTTGTTGTATATTACGCTACATAAACCTTGTAATAAACTGCCAGTACATTTTGTTATTTTACAGACTTATTTCTCTTTTTCTTATACATTATATTATTTCAAACTACTAAAATAGTCAATAAAAGTCACTTTGTTAAACTGTAGAGTTAAATTTTCAGCATCAAAAGTCGACAGAGCAGAGATGAACATCCCATAATGCAATTCACAACCATAAATAAACGGAAAACACTTGTGAGTCACTAAAAAGCACATTATAGTCTCGTCCACTTTCTTACATGCAAGTGTTCAAATATGTCCAGTATTATAATATTATTTAGTATAGATTGATTTAGCATCACAATCCAGGGTTGACAATGATCTAATTCTGTGTGTCCTTAATCAATAATAGCCTGTAGTTCAGAAGCGTAAGCTAAAGACAGATATTAAAGACGTTAGCCATGTTTTGGACTGTTAAAAATCCTGTGAAGTAAATCTGAGTAAGCCCTTCATGAACATGATTTTTCCTGCACAAATGTGTACAGAAATCTCCATTTCCTGCAGGTATATATGATAAATCCTACGGGAATACAAAATTAATTCCTGTAATATACTTCTGTAAGGGATTATATATTAGGTTTCATAAATTGAGGGTAAACCACACTGCTAACAATTTCCTGTAGAATTTACAGTAACTTACAGTAAACCAATTACAGCAAAAATACTGTATTTACATTTACAGCACCATTTATCTTGCTGTATATGTATTTACAGAATTGTATGTATATCTTTACTGTCAAATATACAGTAATTTTCACAATGCAACTTTAAAATACAGTAACATACTGCATAACTGTCCTACAGTAAAAAACAGTTTATATTACAGTTAAATACTGTGTAATTTACAAAAACCGTTTACCTGAAAACAATACTAAACCTTTAGTCAAAAATACTTAAAGTTTGTGCTTGTGTTTAATGTTTTGTATCAGATTTAATGCACAAGATTTTTTATGGCTCATACATTTAGTATGAAATCATGAGAGTATGGAGCTAATGTTTTAGGTGGAAAAGTATCTTATTGTTATTCGGATGCCCAAACAAAAAAATTCAGTTCAGTCTGTGGTTGTTGATTATATAAAAAGCAAAACAAAATTCTGATGACATGTGAATGAATGAGGTTTTTCTAACAGTATAACAGATATCTCACATGCATGCAACTCTGAATCTCGCAGTGATATTTTAAATAAGATATTTTTTTTGCAAGCAGAGCTCTGTAATTTTTATAGTGGGGTAAAACATATAATGCAATGCAATCCTTAAAAGCTTAATGTATGATAGGTGATGCATTTTAACATACGTTTTGTATAATCAAGTAAATCTAAGTTGATTCAGTAGAGAAAATCTTAAAATATTATTAACAATAATAAAAAAATCGATCTAATGTTTACGTCATAAAAATCAGTGATGACTGTAAAGCAACTATTCTACTTGGCCCATTTAGTTATTAACCGAAATGTAGCGAATTTAACGAAGATTGTGTTTTTCGGGAGGTTTTTTTTTTGGTCATTTTGATGATTTTAGGGCCTTAGAAATTAAAGTTCACCCAAATATGAAAATTATGTCATTATTTGCTCATCCTCCTGTTGTTCCAAACCTGTTTGAGCTCATTTTTTCTGCTGAACTCAAAGCAAGATATTCTAAATAATATTGTAGAAAAAAAAACAGCCATTGGTTTCCATACTATTTTTGTTCCTGCTGTGGATGTCAGTGGGTGCTTTTTCTAGCATTCTTCAAAATATCTTGTTTTGTGTTCAAAAAGAAAAACATTAAGAAATTTTTAGAACCACTTGAGTGACAAATGGGGAAAAAAACATTGACCAACATAGTGTTTTTTTTCTTACTATGGAAGTCAGTGTTTACAGGTTTCCAACGTTTTTCAAAATATCTTCTTTTGTGTTGAGTAAATTGTTGAGTAAATTATGACAAAATGTACATTTTTGGGTAAACTATAATTTAATTCATGACTACCCTTTAGTTCATGACTACCCATAAACTACCCTTTAATTCATGAACCACTGTCACTAATTTAACAAGTCCTTTCTGGCTGAACAGGAACCATGGAGATCACGAGCATTTCCTCGAAAAAGAGCAGCGAGTTGATCATGTGCTTTCACTTCTGTAGTTCACTTTGTTTGTTGTGTTTTTAACCCTTTTTGACATATTAAAGTGACAGTTCACCAAAAAAATGAAAATTTCTTCACCATTTCTTACTCAAGTGATTCTAAACATTTCTTAATTTCTTTCTTGTTGAACACAAAACAAGATATTCTGAAGAATGCTGGAAAAAAACAGCCATCGAGATCCGTAGTAGGAACAAAAAATACAATGGAAATCAATGGCTGTTTTTTTTTTTTACAATATTATTCAGAATATCTTCCTTTGGGCAACACGGTGGATCAGTGGTTAGCACTGTCGCCTCACAGCAAGAAGGTCACTGGTTTGAGTCCCGGCTGGGTCAGTTGGTGTTTCTGTGTGGAATTTGCATGTTCTCCCCGTGTTGGTGTAGGTTTCCTCCGGGTGCTCCGGTTTCCCCCACAGTCCAAAAACATGCGCTGTAGGTGAATTGAATAAACTAAATTGGCTATAGTGTGTGTGTGAGTGAGTGTGTATGGATGTTTCCCAGTACTGGGTTGCAGCTGGAAGGGCATCCGCTGTGTAAAACATCCGCTGGATAAGTTGGCGGTTCATTCCACTGTGGCGACCCCTGATGAATAAAGGGACTAAGCCAAAGGAAAATTAATGAATAAATGAATATCTTCCTTTTGTTCAAAGAAGAAATGAGCTCAAACAGGTTTGGAACAACAGGAAGATGAGTAAATGATGACAGAATTTTCATATTTGGGTGAACTTTAATTTCTAAGGCCCTAAAATCATCAAAATGACAAAAAAAAAACTTGAAAAACACAATCTTCGTTAAATTCGCTACATTTTAGTTAACTAAATGGGCCAAGTAGTATAGTTGCTTTTAAGTCATCACCGATTTTTATGAAGTAAACGTAATATCGATTTTTATGTTATTGTTAGTAATGTTTTAAGATTTTCTCTACTGAATCAACTTAGATTTACTTGATTATTACATTGCATTATATGTTTTACCCCACAATTAAAAATATAGAGCTCTGATTGTAAAAACTTACCATTTAAATATTATCTTATTAATATATAAATTTGTTTTTGAAAACTGTAACCATTTAATTTCATAGTAGGAAAAAAATACTATGGAAGTCAATGGTTACAGGTTTCTAACATTTTTCAAAATATCTTATTTTGTATTAGGGTTTGGAACCACTTGAGGGTGAGTAAATTTAAATTTTTGGGTGAACTATCCCTTTAATACTTGCAAAGTGAAATCATGTCTTTAAAACAGTTTGGTATCACACAATTGAGAGTTTATGCTACTCTGTGCTGACAGAAGTGGAGCTAAATTAGGAATTTTCACACTAAATCCAACAGTGAATGAGCATATTTTTATAAACACTAAGTGTCTTTAAGCTTGGTAAATGTTTATTTATAGAAGTAAAAATGCTTCTATTGTGAAATTTAATGGGATAGTTTTCTCAGAAATGAACATTTTATGTTTATTTATTCACCCTCAAGCCATTAAAGATGTTGGTGACTTTCTGCAGTAGGAAATTAAAGAAGATTTGTTTGCTGAAACTCTGCTTCTTCTTGATTAAAGTCAGCAGTTACTGGCGCTTTCGAGTCGAATAAACACATACAGGCATAACTAATTTAATTCCTGACAATACACTGAAGCGAAACAACCGTCTATGCAAGAAACTAAACATTATTTACAACATTATTACTTGTTTGTTTACAACAAGGATTCAGATGTTGTATTGAATGTAATCGCCTACATCTTAATAAGTAAACATAAGGCAAATTGTCACTTTTGGTTGACCTTTTATGCTAAATGCTATCCATTAATATGCTTTGCAAAATCTATTTCAAAATTAGATTGAACATCTTTTGGTTTCTTTAACAGATGCACAAGCAAAACACAGTAATTGTGCTATCTAGCATGATTTAAAAATGTACACAAAATCTTATTGTGCTCCAAAGGAAGTTGCGCTAAAATAGGCTGCAAGAATCTACAGCGGCCTCTTACTGCTCTAGTTGTCCTGTTAATGTCATATGAAGGTTGATCCAACATGATATCAACACCGGAGCAGGATATATTGTTATTATTAGTATTAATATGCAGCAGTTTCTTGTATATTCTGCCACCCAGCTAATACAGCAATTTGAAATTTGTATATTTTTATTATTATTGTGTCTTGAACATACGACAAATATTTAACACGTTTTTATAGTGTATATATTTTCCAAAATATATAAGGATTTGTTTAGAGGCTACACAATTTGATGTTGTCAGTATGACGTTGAAAGTGTTTATAACAGATGCTTATTCGTTCATTCAAACGACGTAACTTTAAATGTAATCCGTTTAAGTAGCATAAAACAGGTGATTTAAACATATAGTTCATATATTTGTATTCATAAACTAATCAAGTCTTCAAATCTATCAACATAAACTCCGTGAGAGTTTCCAAATTCGACCTTTATTCATTTTTTTAAGGTTTTTGTTCCGTATATGGCATTGCGGTGGGCGTGTAGGATGGGATGCCGTCAGAGAGGGTGGTTATGGGAAATGATGTTCTTTTAGTTCGCTGACTGTTGAAACCGAACGGCAATATCAACTACATATCCCAGTGTGCAGCATTTTCGTGTCAGTGAAAGCGTATGACATTTCCATACAAGAGTAGAGGTGACCCTCCGTTGGGTCTGAGTGGCAGAGCAGCACATCTTTGGCGCACATCTCAACCTGCACAATCAGACCTGAATCATGGTGAGACTCTCAAGCCCTCCATTTTAGTCCAGCACAATGTTTTAGCATAAATTAAGCTGCCAGCATTTAGTGCGCAACGTGGCAGGATAGTTTAATTTAATCACTTTTGGCTGAGATTTAGAAATTGAAACGCGTGTGAAATGTTTGATTAGCAGCCACGTAACGTTAACTCATTGGGATTCTTCTGAAGAAATGTCTTTGAAGTGTTTTAGAGACGACCGTTTTCGTGTTTATGTGGGTGTAACTATGGGATGGCGTCTTTTGAACCCGATGGCGTCTTTTTGAATTTACGTCGACGTTCGCGCACATAATGACGTCTCCATCGCTACAGTGCGTCGAGCTGAGCATCAGTTGCATCACCGTTTCATTCATTCATTCATCGAAGAATTTCGCAGAAAGCATCATATATGAACTCAAATCTGAAATTATGATATGATCTTTGATATAATTCACTCATTTCGGACACTAGGCCTTTGTAGTGATAAATAGGTCATGCTGTTGACGACTGTTTGTTTTATTTTTTGTGCAGGCCGAACCAATCCGTGTTTTGGTGACTGGCGCCGCCGGACAGATCGCCTATTCTCTGCTCTACAGCATCGCTAAAGGAGATGTGTTCGGCAAGGACCAGGTGAGACTGTCTGAGACCCCCCTGTGTTATTGCATAACAGGACATTGAGGGGGGGAAAAACAAGCAAGTGGAGCAAACTGGATTTTAAATCATGCATCAGTGTTATGTAACTAAGAATGTGTGATTAAAATATGCGTCCCACTGTGATGCGTGTCTGTGCTCAGAATAAAACCGCGCAGTCATTATTCCTGCACTATATTTAGCTTAGTGTGTGTATGCATGTATTACTTTGTTATTTTGTGTCAAAAATAAAACTGATAATTAGAAACCGATTACAGAAAATACAACACAGTTGATGCTGTAGAGACAAACAAATAGACTGATCATTGATCTCTAAATATTTCAATGGTCAACCTGCTGTTCATTAAACATTTTGTTAGGCTGTAAAAAAATTTTTTTTTATCCAAGGTAAATGTGTAGCGTTGTTGGGTGCTTTTAAAGCAGTGAAACAGTGATTATTATTATTATTAATAGACATTATTGAAGTAATTTTAAAATGTAGGAGTTTTTATTAAAAAGGTTATGCATGTATAAAATATAATTGAGGTAAAGTTGGTTCTATATTCGTACATTCAGACTTTCTCCTTAATATAATTTTAGTTTAAGTATTATTTGCAAAATATAAATAGGGAAATCATATTAGCAGCCAATGATTGGCAAAGTACAACATTGTTCACAGTCAGTTAAATAGTACTAATGTTTATTTGAAGTCATACTTGAATGCGGTTTCAGACCCAATATTCAAAGTACCATGGTAAACTGTGTAGGGACCACGTAACAAGTTGTCACTGTTCAAAAATGAATGTGCGAATATAAAACCAACTTTACCTCATTTAAAATGTATAGATGTCGCATAACGTTGTCTAATCTTTAGTCTACAAGATGCAGTCATGATAAATAAGTTATTTTATTTAAATGATATCTTTAATATGATTGGATGTGTTCATAGATAAAGGCTTGTGAATTGATAAGTCTCATAGTAAAATTATAAAATGGATATTTATTGGAAATGGAATTAAATGCAAATGGCTGCTTGACTATCTCATAACCTTTGTGAAATTAAAATAAAATGGGTTTGATATATTAATTTGATGGGATTGAATTGATGTATAAATGTAAAAATGGAACCACATACTTATTTGTACCTGTTTAAATGTTATTATATTATATTCATAATCATATGTCGGCGCCAACAGCCTAGTGGTTTAGTGCGCCGACATATAGCACTGCGGTGCTCGCGGCGACCCGAGTTCGATTCCCGGCTCGAGGTCCTGTGCCGCTCCTTCCCCTCTCTCTGCTCCCAACTCACTTCCTGTCTGCTCTTCACTGTCCTATCCCCAATAAAGGTTAAAAACCCCTAAAAAAAATTAAAAAAAATATATATATATATTCATAATCATATTTAAATGATTTAAAACTTCTTGCTGACCAAATGGGTAAAACTTCATGGCTTGATGGATAAATATTATATTTATAGCCTGAAAGGCAAAAAAAAAAGTCATGTGGAGTATACTGCTCTGTTAATTAAAATTGCATGCCTGTTGTTTATACATTCTGAATGTGCTGTGTCTGATTGCATTACACGCATGCTTCTGTCTGCCTCTTCTGTCAGCCAATCATCTTGGTGCTCCTGGATATCACTCCCATGCTGCCGGTGCTGGACGGGGTCGTCATGGAGCTGCAGGATTGTGCTCTTCCTCTTCTGAGGGGTGAGGAGTTAATTAGTTCTGCTCTTCATATATGGCCAGACACTTTAGGGTAAAAAAAAAACATTGTTAACTAATAGTTATTACAATTCTTGCCTGGATGATTGATTACATTAAGAATTGCAAATATTTGTAAGTATTATAGCTTTTATATGTGTTTTTTTTTGTTTTTTGTTTAAATTTACAAATGAACATTTCATTAAATATGAGCTAATTTGCATACATTTTCTAGCACAAAATCAAACATTGGATGATGTAGTGTTAAAAATTTGTGTCATATGCCTTTTTATTCCACCGTAATTTAACATTCGTTCTATAATTTTTTTTATTCCTCCATAATTCAGAAAACACTGCAAACAGCCAGATAAAAACAACACATTTAAATTTGCAAATGAGCACTATTTCATTAAATATGAGCTAATTAGCATAATGTTTTTTAGCACAAAAATCCAACATTGGATAATGTCATGTTTAAAATTCATGTCATATCCCTTTTTATTCCACCAAAGTTTAAAGTTTGTGACATGTCATTTCTCTTTTTTTTTTTTCACCATAATATACAATTTGTGTCATGAATAAAATAATTGTATGTAATCTGGCAAATTATATATGAACCTATTTCTCTGTAAAAACCTTCAGAATATATAGATATGAATAAAACTATGTAAGAGCAGCTAATGTGGAGATTTATTGGCGCATCACAAATCGCATATGTGCACTATTCTATGCAATTTTGCAGTATAAATAATGTAAGTGCATTCACACTGAAATATTATTTTTATTCGTTTATATTAACAGCATAGTATACTAAATTTATATACTATGCTGATAAGTGTGTACGTACATAGTGCATAGTATATAGTGTTCCATTTGGGATGCAGTGTAACTGTGCGTTCACACTGAAGGTGGCGAGAGCGTCAAAGTTCCCTCTGGCCACCCTGGCGACAATGCTGTCTGCCTTTACAGCTCTGGCGATGAGAGCGTCAAAATTCGCTATATTGATTTCGTATTTAAACAAGCTGTTGCAGCAAATCAGTTACATTCCCACATAAAAACATGCTTTCTAGCGTGAAAATGTTGCACACTTTTTATCAAATTCATTAAACTATGGAAGATCAAGTTGTTGCGCGTGTGGCTTTGCTCCACTTATTCAATATGTGTCCATATGTCTAAAATATTCAGTCAATAGTTGGCATGAGATTCTCGCATTTTTATTTAATTTTTTTAAATAAATAAAAATATAACATTAATGCATAATGTCCCTGTAAGAAAACATCGTAAATAATTGGAAATCCGGCGACCGCAATATTCAAACCCTTGGAAACAACTGTGGTCGAAACCAAAGTTCACAGGACTGTGTTCTCTGGACTCCTCTCAAGCGGTGGACTTCAACATTCCGATTGCTTGCCGCCGAATCACGTCATAGCTCATTACCATGAAATTGACTTGATTTCAACTCTCCTTGACGCCCACACTGGCAAAGACATTCCTTGCCGCTTATTGCTGCTGGCTCCCATTGAAAATGAATGACTTCTGGCTACTTTGACGCTTTTGGTGTGAACGCACAGTAAGAAGTTTTGCAGGAAAAACTAAAGGTGGAAAAAAAAAAACTTTCAATATATTCAAATATACAGACACAAATTGATGAAGTGCAACAAAAGTAACACTTAAAAGTGCATTTAGGATGTTATATTTATATTAAACAATAAAAAATTACAGACAAAACAATCTAAATTGACAGATGCTTGAAGAAACTGCCTTTTTGTCTGCAGTATCTTGCCTTATTTAATAATGTTAAACTCGATGTACTCTTAAGTGACACTTTGACTACCTCTTTGTACTTGGGCTTGATTTATTTCTAGCCCACATCTGGACTGTATTAAAATGCAGAAGAGCTAGCATGACTCTGCAGAACAGATCTGACAGAAAGCAGCCTGTGTTATGCTGTATTTGTGGAGCAAGGAGGAGTAGCCCGCTCCACCTACCCTTATTGGCTCGTAACATAAACTAGTCATGATCCAATGAGAAACGTGATGGTGCCACAACAATGCAGGAGGAGTCCAAAGAACATCTTGCATCACTGAAGTTGAAGTCCACTGATTAATATCTCTGTACTAGCACTTATGCTGAGGATTATCAATAAAATTAGCCACTTTAGAAAATACACAGAGCCTGATAAATGATTTATAGTCGGTGATGATGAGATGAAAGTGTCAGGAGATAGTAAGTGTCAGCACATAATCCTGAGAGAGAATAGACATAGGTACAAGTGTAATGTGGCAGCGTTTCACAATGCTGTACCTGTTTGCATGAGCAGGTTATGCGAGTTCATTATTTTGGTTGAATGCATTCCTTAAAGGGATAGTTCACCCAAAAATTAAATTTCTGCCATTTACTCATCCTCCAGTGGTTTCTTTTTTCTGCTGAACAGAAATGAAGATATTCTGAAAAGAAAAAAAAAACAGCCATTGACTTTCATAGTATTTTTTTTTTTTCTTCCTACTATAGATGACAATGGCTGTTTTTTTCTGAACATTCTTCAAAATCTCTTTTTTTTTTTTTTTTTTTTTTTTTTTTTTTTAACAGAAGAAAAACGTTTTTAAATGTTTAGAAGCACTTGAGTGTGTGGAAATGTTCATTTTTGGGTGAACTGTCACTTTAATTGCATGATCAATTAGGTTTCTCTGGATATGATTTATGTTTGTTTGTTTTGTTCTGCAAAATACTGATGACATTTCTTCCAAATTTTAAATAATCATGTTGTCATTTAGAGCATAGAATAACAGTGAGCCATGTTTATACTAGTTTTTGGACCACAAAATACTAGTTTTAACGCTGGTGTTATGTTTTATTTGGTGGTTTAACCCTGTTTGTGAATCACATCAAGTAAGAATGTTTGTTATTTTGACAAATTTATTTTCTCCAAAGAAATACTGTAAATGACCACATTTTATATTTGAAATATGGCTGAAATGCAGTCAGACCTTAGTCTGAATTAAACATACCAAATAAACCCATACCAAATAAATGCAGAAGTTATTAAACTGAGATTTAATATTTTTTTTAAGTGGTCTCATCCCCCAACCGCCCTACCACCAACCCCCCAAAGTCAACTTCTTTTACTGAATAATAATTTTTCTGCTTGTCTAGTCAGACAAAGTTTACGAATTCATCCAGAAGTCTTAAACGTTTAATATTTATACAATTATTTACCTAAAACAAATTGACATTTTAAAAGGTGTAAACGTATAGTATTAGTAATAATGAACTTGGAAAGGAGAAAGTTATCATAGAAAATTGTTATAAATTTTATAATATAGCTAAGTTGCTATATATGACTCGATACCACAAAACAGGGAATTTAATTAAAAAAAATTTTTTTTAAGTAAGACCTATACATTATCTAAAAACTGAGTATATAAGATACCATTGATGTTTGGTTTATTGTGATAGGATAATATTTGCCCATAATGCAACTTTCTGGTATCTGAGGGTTTAAAAAAAAATCTAAATAAAGTTATCCAAATTAATTTCTTAGCAATGCATGTTGCTAATCAAAAATTAAGTTTTTAAAATGTTAATGGAAAGACATTTACAAAATCTTCTTATAGAAGAAGGTAACATCAGCACCAGGCCTCTTAATAAAAACATCATTGTGTATCTCAATTCAATTATGCGCGTTAAAATTAAAAAGTGCTAAAAAAGAAGTTAAAAATAACAAAACCAAATAAACAAGACAGCAGCAAAAGGTAGTCTGGGTCACAACAGAGCAGCGTCAACGGAAGTCGTCACCCTCGTCGTCAAGATGATCTCTACTTAATATTCTAATGATTTTTGGCATAAAGACGATAATTTTTGACTCGTATATCAAATATACACATGCAGCTTAAGACTGGGTTTATGGTCCACATTCATTCATATTCATTGCGTGTCTTCCTCCTCCGCAGAGGTGATTCCGACTGATAAGGTTGAGGTGGGCTTCAAGGATCTCGATGCTGCCATCTTAGTGGGCTCTATGCCCAGAAAAGAGGGCATGGAGAGGAAGGACCTGCTGAAGGCCAACGTGGCCATTTTTAAAACCCAAGGTGAAGCACTGGAGAAGTATGCCAAGAAGACCGTCAAGGTAAGAATAAAAAACAAATGATGAAACTTAAATCTGTCTTTGTGCATTTTATGCTTCAGTGCAGTGACCAATAATATTACATTTGTTAGAAAATAATTAGTTTTTTACTTCTAACAAAATGCATCTATCACTTTTTTAGTCTGTAATTTGACTGAACAATATTGGGAATTTTATGTGATTGAAAAAGAAAGTTTGTTCAGATGAATAGCTGGATTTAAAGAATTTTTAATGGGTGATTTTTGTTGGGTGAGATTATCCAAGTAAAAATGTAATAATAAAACAAGATTATATAAAGTTAAAGACCATTTTAGCCCTCCCGTGAAATGTGCTGTTTAACGGTTTAAATTAATAAAACTTTTGTTTAATTTAAACTTTTTTTTTTTAAGATAATAGTTTTAATTTCTAATAACTAATTTATTTGATGACGTACAAAATATTTTACTAAATATTTTTCAAGATACTGGTATTCAGCTTAAAGAGCAATTTAAAGGCTTAACTAGCTTTATTAGGTTAACTAGGCAAGTTCTGTAGCCAATCAAAAAAGGAAATTCTTAAGGGGCTAATAATATTGACCTTAAAGTAAATATTCCAACCAAAGTAAAAGAAAAAGGCTTTCTCCAGAAGAAAAATGGGATATTGATGGGGAAATGTATAGATGTTTTCTTGCTCCATTAAACATAACTTGGGATCTGTTTATGAATGCATTATATATTTGTAAGAAGTGCTTGCTTTTTCCTTTCTTTTTTTAAATAGGTGCTAGTTGTTGGGAACCCAGCCAACACCAACTGCTTGATTGCCTCCAAATCCGCTCCCTCCATTCCTAAGGAGAACTTCTCCTGCCTGACCCGTCTGGACCACAACAGGGCCCGCTCTCAGGTTCGAACCCCCCACATTCCTCATTCACCTTCAGTGTTCGTTCTGCTTCAATGATGTGCTCTAACTCAGTCTTTTTGCTTTCCAGAGCTGCAGGTAACCAAGATTTTCTCTCAATGTTCCACATCTAGATTACTTCTAGAGCAGTGGTTCCCAACCTGGGGGTCACAACCTCCACTAGGGGTCACCAAACTCACTCTAGTATGAAGTAACAAAGTCAATTTTGTGATAAACCAAATACCACATGGTTAAGATTACAATTTTAATAATAATTAATAGCATAGTCAATTACAGTAATCAAATATGTAAATTGTAAATATGTAAAAACAACAGTCGCAGCACTTATTTTGGGTTGTGAAAATAAATGAAACTACATTTTCATTCAGACTGTCTGCCGTTTTTGTACAGACCACAGACTGGCTTAGACAAATGTGAAAGTTTAGACTGAGCTTTAGCAAATATTAAACAAAAATAAAAAAATTGTGCGTTCATTTGCATTGTTTTAGGGGGTCGTTAGGATTTTGAGTATTAAAATGGGGTCCCCTCAATAAAAGGTTGGAAACCACTGTTTTTGAGCAACCTTTTCTAGTAATGGACTAGATTGTAGACAATCAGATTGACTTTGACATTGCATATGATTACCATTTGTGGTATTAGAGGAGTTGTAGCTCTCCCTTTAGCTTTTGTTGTCGTACATTATGAAAAGTACAGACTTCTCGCTCATCTGCAGTTTTCCTCTCTGCCTGTAGGTGGCGATGCGTGTCGGTGTGCCCTCTGACAGTGTGAAGAACGTCACTATCTGGGGGAATCACTCCTCAACTCAGTACCCAGATGTGCACCATGCTATTGTGACTCGTAATGGGAAGGAGATTGCCGCTTTTGACGCTGTGAATGACGAAAGCTGGCTGAAGGGGGACTTCATCTCCGTAAGTCCAATGCCAGATGATATGCTAATATAAAAAGGGAAATCTTTAATTTCTGCATTTGTTAGGATAAAATAATTCTGTATTTTAGTGATCCCATTGCAAAGGACAATATGGGTGTCATTCACAGACGCATGCCTGGATTATTTTGTATTTGTAGGCACTTAAGAAAGATCTCAATATTTTGTGCATGCTGTGTGTATGAGACCTAATGAAATGATTTGTTTTAATAAATTGTGATCAAATAGTTTTTTAACCTTTTAAAAAAAAAAAAAATTATTTATTTTTTTTATCAGTCATTTATGATTATTTTCACCTAAATTTGACGGCCCTCAGAATATTTACTGCTATGAATGTATGAGCTTATTAAAAATAATAATAAAGAATCCAGATAACATGTCATAACAATTTCAGGAAAGAGTTAATAGTGCTAATAATGTTTATTATAAAATAAAAGCTGCAATAAAAAAAATGATAAAAGCTCTTGTAATGTAAGATCTAATTTAATCTTGTTTTTCTTAAACTGTATTTAGTAAAAATATATATTATGAACTTTCATTCATTCATTTTCACTCCGAAGGCCGACGCCGAAATATGAACTTGTATATCAATAAAAATAGTTATTCATATTGATATGTAATCACATATTTTTGGCCAAATTGGGTAGCTCTACAATGTTTATTTTATTTCTGTTTTATTTTTATTTATTTTATTTTTATTTATTTATATATATATATATATAATTATTATTATATATTTTTTTTTTTCTCCATTTAAAAAAAATATATATTTAATTATTATTTATTATTTTGGGGATTTTGGAGGTAAAATCCAGCCATTTCAATAGGTATCCATGTGATCTAATATAAGTTTTCATGACTTCCTGTATCTTACATTGTAATTTTATTTTCTAATTTCCTTCCTTTCTTGAATTTCTCCATCCTCAGACAGTGCAGCAGAGAGGTGCAGCCGTCATCAAGGCCAGAAAACTCTCCAGCGCAATGTCTGCTGCCAAAGCCATCTGTGACCACATGAGGGACATCTGGTTCGGCACTCCAGATGTGAGTTTGCCCCATGAAGCGTTTACAGATCCATCGACTGTCTAGAATATGAAGTGCTGGTTTAAAGTAGTGTAGAGTTTATGAACAGAATATATTAATGCTAAATAATGACCTGTATGTAATCTGCAGATGCAAATACAGTATATTGTACACCCATACATCACCTATATGCAGGTTAACTGTTTATATAACTTTAACTGTTAAAAGCTATTAGTTACTAGTTAATTAGTTAAAGTTATTAGTAACTAATAACCTTAAGTTTTCTGAATTTGATTGTAATGCAGTAATGTGTGCACCTTTTGTAAAGCTGATTTGAAACGATTATTGTGAAAAGCGCTATACAAATAGAATTGAATTGAATATGTCTCTCTGAACAGGGTGAATGGGTGTCTATGGGGATCTACTCTTCTGGCAATTCCTATGGAGTTCCTGATGACCTCATGTACTCCTTTCCTGTTATGATCAAGGTTGGTTTTACTCACTTTAAGGCCCGTTCACACCACAAAAAAAATCAATATTAGCATCTGCTCTGATGCATAATATTATAAGAGCCCTGTCGATTTAAAGCTGGGTGGATTCTGATTGGTTGCCAATGCCTTTATTATTCATCAACTGAAAAACAATTCTAGAATTTAAACAATATAATTATTTTAGCTGTTATTGTTATGGATGAGTCCAAAAGCATTGAGTATGTGATTTGAATGACCCTATAATTTAAGTTATGCAAGCATGTTTGTTTGTTTTTATATTTTAAAAATATAATATAGTTGAATAATATCACACAAGCAAGTGTGCTAAGCAGACCCCCTAGTTTTTCGCGATTTTGTGAAATTCTTAATTTAAACACAAAATATTCACAAAAATATTTAATATTCTCTTAAAACACCCAATTAAAATCGTACAATCAAATTGTTATTTTATAGTTTGCAATTAATTGTTTTACGTGACCTATAGGCGTTGCATACACAGCACACGTGATTTGAGTGTCTCTCGAAAAGACATCTTACCTGCCCCCTCAAGTTACAGTACTCGCAGTCAAGCGCAAGTGATTTACATGTGAAGTCAATGCAAAGATGCGCGAATCGAGCGAATGGCACGAATTAATCATTTCGGGTGTTTACAAAAGAAATGATTAGACCACAAAAGAAAGTGTGAGTAAACATCTAACAAACAGACCAATGGAACAAGACAGAACAGCAAGCAGCTTACAATGTATGGCTTGTATGATGTGCGTCAAATCGATAAATGATTTCGCTTTTTCCCTGCTGTTGATGAGAGAAAACGCTTCCCTGCCATTGACGAGTTTTTACGGCAATCCGTGTTTTAGGTGTATTACGGTAGGGGAATCCCTAACATGTGCTGAGTGAAGTACATCACATGCTCCAGTGAGTGAAATCTGAGAAAGAGAAAGTAAGATCGCGGGTTAAATTAATCCTTCCTTTGACTTAATTCCTACCATTACCATTCCAGGGCTCGCCATAGAGAAATGATCCACCCTTGTCAACCTGCCTGAGGTTAGACATTTGTTTCACACGCAAAGTCTTTCTGTGAATTTCTGTGTATTACCACCTCAAAATCAGTTATTTTTATCACAAAATCACAAAAGAAATTGGGAAAAACTAGGGGGTCTGGTTAAGTGCTGTTAACTCGAATGTCAGCATGTGAGCCTGATTGCAAATGTAATATTGATTTAAATTATTACACCTAACAAGAAGTTAATTTGGATGCATTTTTGTTTACTTTTTTTTTTTTTTTGGCCAACAAAAATATTTCCAAAAAACTTGAGCAGAAACTTTTGCATTTGCGGTGTTTAATTCCTGAATGAATAGGTTTTAAATGAACGTTTGATCAAGTGATTCGATTATTCATTCATAAAGACAGTCACTTGCTTCTGCTTTGAAATGAATCAGCAGTTTTGAACAAATCGTTTGAATGAAAGATTCAATAAATGTCTCGTTTATAGAACTGACTTACTGACACCTACTCATGCTTTTAGGGTTATATTTATTTATGCACGACAGGCTTAAACCAGCCAAGACCCCAGCACAAAAACACCGCAAAATTCTGTTTAATTCATAATTGTTATCGTAAACATTCAACCCAAAAATAATTGCTATCAATTTTACTAAGCACACACACCCCTCTGTAATCTGCAAGAGAAAACACATTGCGTTGGTTTAGAAGTCCCATTTTAATATTTAATTCCGAAATAATGTAAGAAGGGATCGCTAATGAAATGAAAGGGTAGTAAATTTGCGGAGTGTATGGAGTTTTTGAAATATTTTAAAGCATTTTCCCAAAATGTGTCAAAATGAGATTTGTCACCCAAAATAATTCCATTTGCTTAAACGGAGAGAAATTTGTGGCCCAATTAAGACTCAATCACCCCAGAGTGGATGAAAACATCCCCAACAGCACACAAGGGTTAATCTAATCTATGTTTCCAGTATAATTTTTCTCGCCATGAAAAACCCAAACAAACTGTCTGTCACCTGTAACAGAACAAGAGCTGGAAGGTGGTTGACGGCCTCTCCATCAACGATTTCTCCCGTGGAAAGATGGACGCCACGGCTGCCGAGCTGGTGGAGGAGAGAGACACGGCGCTCACCTTCCTCTCAGCGTGACTCCATCACTCCACAAACACACGGCAGACGCTAGACTCAAAGTCCCAGAATTCCCGACTCTAAAGTCCTGTAGATTTCACAGCTGGCCGTGATTAAGTGTGTGGATCTTCATGTCTTGTATGCGTGAGTGTATGTATGTGTGCGTGTGTGTGTTACTAAACAAGAAACGTTCGCAATGTAAATTCCCTCTGCTTGGAGTGTTTGGGGCAACACTTGGAGTACATTTCCGATCTTTACGCACATAAAAAAATCCATCTTCTGTCATACAACAATAAAAAGACCATGTGGAAAATTAATGACCTTTTTTTTTTTCCTCTCTCTCTTGCAAGATCCTGTCTCTGTCTTTTATAGGAGTGGATTTATTTTCCTTACAATATATATAAAAAAAACTACTTGAATAGTTTGTGTAATTATCCTTCTATAATTAGTAGGGGAAGTATGGTTTAGAAGTTGTTTTTTTTCTACTGATAAATTAGGACTTGGTTTAAAGTTGATCCTAAACATATGGAATACAATTTCTGCAACATAAGAAATAAATATGCTTTATAAATCATAATTATTATAAATAATGGTATGCAATACTAAAACATTTATACACTGAACCATGTTGTCGTTAGTTGTGAACACTGGTTTTGTAAGGTTTAGTCAAAGTTAAAATTAGGACATTTTTGATGTGTATTTGTCATAATTATGTCATATTATGGTTTAATAACATGTAAGTGCCAAAACAACACATCTATAAACTTTTACTAACGAAGCCCGTACACTAGTACGCTTTAGAATTAAATATCTTGCTTAATTGGAAATAAAATGTGAATGTTTATTTAGTGTTTACCACTATAACCAACAGAAAAAAACGAAATTGAAAATGGAAATTTGTCAGTTATGATTTTTTTTTTTTTTTTTGTCAAAATATGGCTTAATAAAATGTAGGTGCCAAAAAACATCTCATCTATAAACCTTTAGAAACTAAGATCATGCACTAGTACACTTTAGAAATCATTCATTCATTTTCCTTCTGCTTAGTCCCTTTATTCATCAGGGGTTGCCTCAGCGGAATGAACCGCCAACTTATCCAGCATATGTTTTACACAGCAAATGCCCTTTTAGCTGCAACCCAGTACTGGGAAACACCCATACACTCTTACATTCACACTCGTACACTACGGCCAATTTAGTTCATCCAATTCACCTATAGCGCATGTCTTTGGACTGTGGGGGAAAACTGGAGCACCCGGAGGAATCCCACGCCAACACGGTGAGAACATGCAAACTCCACACAGAAACGCCAACTGGCCCAGCCGGGACTCGAACCAGCGACCTTCTGCCTGTGAGGCGGCAGTAACCACTGAGCCACCGTGTCGCCCTGCTTTAGAAATAAATGACTTAATTATAATTAAAATGTAAATGTTTATTTAGTGTTTACCACTATAACGAACGGACAAAAACGTGAATTTATGTCAGTTTTGATGTGTATTTGTCGTTATTTTGTCAAATTATGGTTTAATAACATGTAAGTGCCAAAAAACATAATATCTATAAACTTTTACTAACTAAGACCGTACACTAGTACGCTTTAGAATTAAATAACTTCATTAATTAGAAATTAATGTAAATATTTAAGTAGTATTTACCACTATAACCAACAGATGACGCTGTTTTACGCTTTTTAACGCCGTCAACGCATGGAACTTGGCTGACTGCTTTTTGATTGGTCCGTCCAGATCTTCCTCCCGCTCTGATTGGTCCGTGAGCAAACATCAAACCCACACAGCGACTTCTTGCGACACTTCCGCCGTGCTGCCGCGTTGTACAGTCAGTGGACGTGAGTATCCTCGCATGGCTTGTCAAAAAATGAGCAAGCAAGTTTGTCTGCTGTCTAGTTGTGCTTGAGTGTTATTATAGTTCCCCAAACCCCTCAAAAACGGATCTCTGAACACCGCGCTTGTGTTTGCTTCCAAGGGGCCATTACCCTATTCATATATGGCAAAGTTCATGACAACTAGCTTTAATCCTATAAATGGATTGGAGGTTTTCTGTGACTTTTGTTGTGTTTGGACAAACAGAAGCAGGTAGTTTGGCCTTTTCTGCTAATTTGTAGAGCCAATAGTAAACTTGACATTTAAAGGGGCCGTTCAGACAACCAGAAGAGTCGCAAAGTGGATAGAACTGGCTAATGCTTGGGCTCAAGTGGCTCGCTGACTTTCTAAAATAAATGCAATAGCTTGTACTTATTGAAATAAAACAAAACATTATATTTTCATTCATTCATTTTCTTTTCGGCTTAGTCCCTTTATTAATCTGGGGTCGCCACAGCGGAATGACCCGCCAACTTATCCAGCATATGTTTTACGCAGCGGATGCCCTTCCAGATGCAACTCATCACTGGGAAACATCCATACACACTCATTCACACACATACACTACGGCCAATTTAGCCTACCCAATTCACCTGTACCGCATGTCTTTGGACTTGTGGGGGAAACCGGAGCACCCGGAGGAAACCCACGCGAACACGGGGAGAACATGACCCAGCCGAGGCTCAAACCAGTGACCTTCTTGCTGTGAGGCGAACGTGCTACCCACTGCGCCACCGTAACGCCCAACATTACATTTATTAATAATAATGACAACAGAATATGTTATACACTGAACTGTCATTTATGGTCGCATTATTGAATAGGGTCACTCTTCAAGGGGCAGTTCACTCAAAAATGTAAATATTACTCACATCATTATTTACTCACATCAGCTTGTTACAAGCGTGTTTGTGTTTTTCTTCAGTTGAACACAAATGAAGAATCTTGGGGGGGGAAACAGCGTTGATTCCTGAAGGCCTAATTTCAGTTCCTATTATGGATGTCAATATCTTGACATCCATAATAAGAATAGCGAATATCTTGTTTTTTGCGCAACAGAAGAAAAGAAAAAATGATTAAAGATTATTCGTTTTTGGGTGAACTGAACTGTTTATAGAGCGCAGAATGCATTCTACTGAATGTGACTGCCTTCTTTCACAAAAAAAGGCTATATATATATATATATATATACAGTGCTCAGCATAATTGAGTACACCCCATTTTGAAAATGAATATTTTTATCCATTTCTCAGTGAATATAGGCAATGTATTTTGGTGCATTTAAACAAAACAGATTTATTAAACAGATATATTTATTAAAATCATATTTTAGTCACCAAACATCTTTAGAAATTGAAAGATAATACAATTAAATTCAAGCAAAATATTGCAAAAAAAAAAAAATACAACCTACAAAATTTCAACTAAATTTTTCAATTTTTTTGCTTCTCTTGATTTTTCCTCTTTTTAAATTTTGTATTTAATATTTTTCTCTTACATATAAATTTGGCTGTACTAGTTTTTGGACCGTTATCGTAAGTTATTTTGTTAGATAAGCTCCAGATTTGGCTTCAGTACGGACTAATCTAATGTATATGCACAAATATAATATTGTAGAGCTTCCTATTAAAAATATGAATTTAAAAGATAGATTTGTGAGGGGTGCACTTATATATGCTGAGCACTATATATATATATACAACCATTCATTCATTCATTTTCTTTTTGGCTTAGTCCCTTTATTAATCTGGGGTCGCCACAGTGGAATGAACCGCCAACTTATCCAGCATATGTTTTACACAGCGGATGCCCTTCCAGATGCAACTCATCACTGGGAAACATCCATACACACTCATTCACACACATACACTATGGACAATTTAGCTTACCCAATTCACCTATAGTGCATGTCTTTGGACTTGTGGGAGAAACTGGAGCACCCGGAGGGTAAACTCCACACAGAAATGCCAACTGACCGAGCCGGGGCTCGAACCAGCAACCTTGCTTGCGAGGTGATTGTGCTACCCACTGCGCCACCGTGCTGCCCCCTATACAACCAGTACATTTTCATGATGGACATGTTCCATCAGGATTAAATGGTTTTAACATTCCACCAATGAAAGACAAGAAGTTATGCAATAGATGTCACCAGGAACAATTACAGTTTTGTTTAAAACCAATACGGTTCCTATTATAACCATTACAAATTCTGTGTTGGTTCTTTTTTTCCCCAGGACTTAACATTGTTTTGTTGTTCATATTTTATTTCTATTTGTTGTTTTTAATAGCGGTTCATTCTGCTGTGGCGACCCCTGACAAATCAGGGACTAAGCCGAAGGAAAATGAATGAATGAATGAATGTTGTTTTTAGTGAATGAATTCAAAATAATAGATGGAAGCCAGTGAGATGGATGCCAGTGAATCGAATTGACTTTATAATTGGTTTATTTTAGAGAACCAATTCAAAAGAATCAAATCACTGAGATGTGAAATCCCAGCAAATGGATATGTAGCCTGTGTGTGAACGCTAATATAGCTCTGTTAGTAATGAATCAAATTCACTTAGTAAATATTTAATTTTATTTTCTCCTTTTTGTGATTTTTAGATTCTTATTCAGTGATATTTAAAAAAATAATAATAATAATTTAGGCTGTATGGACCAGAATGCGTGTTTGAACTCTAAATAGCCCTAATAAACTTGTGTAGCCTATAATGAATCGGACTGACTTCGTAATTGTCTCATGAACTTTTTACATGTAGCCTATGTGAACGCTAATGACTCGGATTGGTAATGGCTCATTTTAGAGATCCAATTCAAAAGAATCGAATCAAAGCGAAATCCCAGTACGTTCAACTCTATGGGAACACTACCAAACGCCATTATCATGTAAATAATAAAATTTAATAAGTAGATATTTTAGCCACATGAAGTTTTCCGGTTGGTTTAGGGATTTTTAGATACGTATTCAGTGATTAAAAAAAAAAAATTGCACTCGTGTTTCAACGATAAATATCCGTAGTAAACTCGAGTAAATCGGGTTGGCTTCGCGTAATCGCCTCAGGGTCTTTTTTGTCAACGAATTAAAAATACAAAGATTTCTGTCACAGGAATGAATCAGTTTCAAGAAATGAGTCCAGTATGAACGCCCAATACTCAATCTCTCAATTTACAGAATGCAAACAGTCTCCGTTCTGCATTGGCAAAGTTTAACTTGTTAATAATGTAAAAATACTTTGCCTACAAGTCTCGATGTTTCTGGATGATTTTTATTCGTGTCCGTGACGCGTCGGGTAGGCAGAGCTGAGTTCATTACACGAATTGTTCTTTCTCTCTCTCTCTCTCTCTCTCTCTCTCTCTCTCTCAATTCAATAATAATTGCTTTATTGGCATGACAAATGTTACAAATGTATTGCCAAAGCATTTATAAAGTTTACATAAAAAAATAAATAAAATAAAAGAACATACATATATTTTAAAAAGCAAACAGTAAACACAGTAAATAGTAGTAGTAGTAGTAGCAGTAAAAAAAAAAAAAAAGGTTATATACATATAATAATTAAATAAATAATATATCATATTATTATTATTCAATATATCATATATTATTCAATATATCATATTCAATATATCATATTCATTTATATCATATTATTCATATATATATATAAAAAATAGATCAGAATACACTGTACATTTAACGATCAACATTTTAGGATAAAACAGTAATAAAAACAAAAATAATCAGTATATTTACAATGATTCTCTCTCTCTCTCTCTCTCTCTCTCTCTCTCTCTCTCTCTCTCTC
>CAIGQV010019186.1:5160110-5176171 GCA_903798115.1 Danio jaintianensis | reverse complement strand
CTCTCTCTCTCTCTCTCTCTCTCTCTCTCTCTCTCGCTCTCTCTCCTCCCCCCCCACCCCCATTCTTTGCTCTACAAAGCTCTGATCGGGTGTCCACTCTTCACGTCCTGATGTTGGGGCTGGTTGTGCTCTTCTCAACAACTAAGTTTGAGTAGTTTTTGTTTTTATTTTAGTCGATCTGAGGCTCCCAGAACATCTGTGTGACCGCTTCCTTAAACTGAGGAAGTTGTAGTTTTATCCAGTGTAACTGAAGGAACCTACAACAGTGGACATTTCTTGACTGCTGAAATCTATTTAGGAGTAATAGACACTGTTTTGTTTTTTGTTCTGAGAGCCGTTATAAGTTATTCATCATGTCTTTTGTTGCTGGTAAGTGGTTTCTTTATAGGATTACACAAATACTGTGGTTTTACCATGATGTCAGATTATAATATGCTAATAGCGACTTTATACGAATGGACTGCATAGTTTAGAAGTGTTTTTGTTACAGTTTATCTCTTGTTCTCACCAAGTTTGTATTTATTTGATGAAGAATACAGTATGAAGCCTAATATTTTGAAATATTAATACAGTTTCCTGCAGTCAGCCATTACTCTTGAGTCATTGGTTTGTTTCTCAGTTGTTATAAACTATCATTTCAATTTGTGCTTGATTATTAATAATGGTTCATATTACCTCAATGTTGAAAATAGTTTTTGCTGTAATGTTTTTGTTGTACTGTGGTACAGTTTTTCTTCAGGATTTGTTGATGAATTGGAAGTTTAATGAACAGTGTCTTTTAATATAATTATTTTGTGATATTATGAATGTCTTAACTGTCATTTGCAACTTTTTTTTGTGCTTTCAATGAATAAATATGTATTATAGTTTTGAGTAATAATATATCACAGCTGTAATATATAATATAATATAATATAGTGGCGGCACGGTGGATCAGTGGTTAGCACTGTCGCCTCACAGCAAGAAGTGGTTTGAGTCCCGGCTGGGTCAGTTGGCACTTCTGTGTGGAGTTTGCATGTTCTCCCCTTGTTGGCGTGGGATTCCTCCGGGTGCTCCGGTTTCCCCCACAAGTCCAAAGACATGCGCTATAGGTGAATTGAATAAACTAAATTGTTCGTAGTGTATGTGTGTGAATGTGAGAGTGTATGGGTGTTTCCCAGTACTGGGTTGCGGCTGGAAGGGCATCCGCTGTGTGAAACATATGCTGGATAAGTTGGCGGTTCATTCTGCTGTGGCGACCCCTGATGAATCAGGGACTAAACCGAAGTAAAATGAATGAATAATATAATATAATATAATTAGTGTAATATAATCACGATTAATCGCATCCAAAATAAAAGTTTGTTTTGATATAATATGTGTATGTGTGTGTTATATATATTTATTATGTATATGTGATACACACACACATGCATAGAAATAAAACTGTACAAAACAATTTTGTTACATAGATATGCGATTTTCATTCATTCATTCATTTTCTTTTCGGCTTAGTCCCTTTATTAATCTGGGGTCGCCACAGCGCAATGAACCGCCAACTTATCCAGCATATGTTTTACGCAGCGGATGCCCTTCCAGCTGCAACCCATCTCTGGGAAACATCCATACACACCCATTCACACTCATACACTACGGACAATTTTAGTTTTACCCAATTCACCTATACCGCATGTCTTTGGACTTGTGGGGGAAACCGGAGCACCCGGAGGAAACCCACGCGAACACGGGGAGAACATGCAAACTCCACACAGAAATGCCAACTGACCCAGCCGAGGCTCGAACCAGCGACCTTCTTGCTGTGAGGCGAACGTGCTACCCACTGCGCCACCGCATCGCCGATATGCGATTTTAATCATGATAAATTTTTGTCCAGCACTAAAAATAATATAATATAATGGTGACACGGTGGCTCAGTGGTTAGCACTGTCGCCTCACAGCATGAAGGTCACTGGTTCGAGTCCCGGCTGGTCAGTTGGCATTTCTGTGTGGAGTTTGCATGTTCTCCCCATGTTGGCGTGGGTTTCCTCCGGGTGCTCCGGTTTCCCCCACAGTCCAAAGACATGCGCTATAGGTGAATTGAATAAACTAAATTGGCTGTAGTGTATGAGTGTGTATGAATGTTTCCCAATACTGGGTTGCGGCTGGAAGGGCATTCACTGTGTAAAACATTACCGGAATAGTTGGCGGTTCATTCCGCTGTGGCGACCCCTGATGAATAAAGAGACTAAGCCGAAGGAAAATGAATAAGTAATATAAAATGCTGCAAATTCAGCAAGAATAATGTTTTTTTTAAACATGTAATTCTGTTATTCTGTTATTCTGTAATTCTGTTAAACATAAAAATCTGTTATTTTAATTGGTAATAGTAGGTGAAAAATATTCACTTTTAATAAAATAAATGCAGCATTTATGACCTTATTATTCAATTTGAATTATTCCAGACTTTTGACAGTCTACCTGAATTATTTAAACAATACTCCAAGCTAATTCACCAAAACCAAAAACCAAAGCAGAATAAAATGATCTCTAAGTATGTTAACAGTCATCATTATTAAAAGCGGTCAGTAATGTTGTGCTTTCCTGTGCGTTTTTATTGTCATAGATCTGTATAGATCGAGTCCTAATGCAGGAATGGCGGAGTTTCAGGAGAAGCTGAGACTGCAGCATGAGAACTCAATGCACACAGAGCTGGAGAAGCTCCTGAGCACCGCAAAAACACCAGAGGCCGAGGTAAAACACCATCCTGCAATCTGTCTGCAAACATGTTCATGCGGCGCTTCTGTCCTTGACTCTATGTCTAAATCAAAGATCGCACATGTACCCAAATATATCACGACACACATATACTCACACACATTTACCCAGCAGAATAAGAACATGCCATAGACTTACAGTGTTTTCAGAGTCAGTTACAGTATGGACGCCATTCTCGTTTTTTGCTTAGCTCTATAATTAAAAAATATATGTTATGAAATTGAAGACATGCTGATAATTATAGTATGTCCCTTAACTGTACTGTATGTTAAGCACAGTTTTTTAAATATTTTACAATTAATTTGAACTATCAACATACAGTTGAAGTCACAATTATAAGCATTTATGGTACAGACAGAATGCAGTTAGTCTTTTTAATAATTTTTTTATACAGCCGCACGTAAAACAGTGACCTGACAAAGGAAACATCTCTTAATTACAGCCCGTCCTCCCATGATGCAGCACCTGAGGGTTTAGTGTAAAGGTTAAAGGAGTTATTAATTATGTGTAGTAATTATGCGTATATGCTGCACGGTGTTATACAGGATAATTGTGGATGTGATTAATTACACTTAATTGTGTTGATTCATATTCAGCTTCATTTTTCTAAAGTATTTAATTTGATAAACATTGCATGAATGTTACAGATTAAATGCGGTTAAATATACATGTAGTTTTGTAGTGTATTGTGCATTAAGTAAAAAACAAAGGAAAGATTTGTGTAATGCAGTCTGTTTCAGGTGTTTCTGATACTGACATCCCAAAAAAAAAAGCCAAATGTTTACCAGTCAGGTTTTAGATTTGTTCATTACAGACCTGGATCTCATTTATAAACGAGCTGTATGCACAAACCAGGGGCGGAAATGTACCTACAACATGTTTTACAAAAGGTATGATCTATAAAAATAAAACAAAGAAAAAAAAGTTGTGATCTATTAAAAAAAGCATGACGGAAGATGTACGCAGCTGTAAGTAAGCTCCAAGTAATCATATTTAACTTAAATATTGACTTAATTGAACAACTTTAAATCGTCATATGAGCCGTAATCATTGTTAATTAAATATGAAATGTTTTAGGAAGGTTTCTGCGCAAATCTTTATAAATCAGACCCCTGAGCTGTGATATGCTTCTATCTGTGTGTCCTCCAGATCTCCAGGAAGGACTTTGAGGGCTTCAAGAAGCTTTTCCACCGTTTCCTTCAGGAGAAGGGGCCGTCTGTGGACTGGGCCAAGATCCAGAGACCACCTGAAGACTCGGTGAGACCAATGAAGGCTCAGATGTATTTTAAATTAAGCAATGTTACATATCTGGAGCAATACATATATCGACTTTTCAAATATTCCTTACACACTTTTGGGTTAATTCAAGCCAACATGCTGAAATCCTGTTTAAAAATCTTTTTCTGGGACAAAATTTTAAACATTATTTGCTTCAGTTCACCTCTATTTCCACCTTTTCATTGACTTTGTATGTAATCGATTCATGTGAATACTTAAATTTGGATTTGAAGTGAACATTAGACATTAATTGAGACATTGAGTTACCTAGATGCAAAACATGTTGGAAACCTATTAGCAAAACATGCTAGCGGCATGCTAATTAATGTTAAAACATGTTGACAATGTTATAAACATGTTAGCAACTTGCTATATTATTCTAGAAACATGAATGTGTCAGTAATATTCTAACATGCAATACACACAAGCAGCTTGCTAATTTATTTTACCAATGATAATCCATGTTAGCAAAAATGCTTATTAATGTTAGAAGCGAGCTAGGCTAGCAACTTATTGATGCAAACAATGTAAGACCATTGTCAAAACTTGTCAGCAGCATGCTAATGTATGCCAGTAATATTTTAATATGCAATAAACATAGCTAGCAGCATTCATGTTAGCAACATGTTAATTAATGTTAGAAACAAGCAACATGTTAATACTAGCCATGTTAACAACGTCCTAGTGTTAGAAAAAAATGCTACCAGCATGCTAATTCATTTAAAAAATGTTAACATACTAACATTAGTTGCTGCTAGCAACATGATAACATGCTAGAAATTTGTTAAAACATCAAGTGTTAACACCATGTTTGAAACATGATAGCAACATAATCATGATCAAACATGCTAATAACATATTAATCCATGCAGCAGACTAACAAAGTGCTAATTATGTTAGCAACATGCTAACTAACCATTCTTGTTCTCTGAGTCAAACCATCAAACTTTTCAAGTTTTAAAAAAATCTTTCAGACCTAGAAGGCTAACATCAAGTTCATCAGACTTTACTCATCTACTTAGTTAATGATCTGTCCACTGTCCTTTGACTTTTTATTGTTTACTTTCATTTATATTGTATGTAACTATACAGCATTTATTTTTACAGCAATATTTATAGCCATGTTGAATCTTATTCATGAAATTACCCACAATTAAATTTTTTTTTGAATTTATATTAAGTACTATGGTGTTTTTGAACCATACTATAGTAAAGTACTTGAATTAATTTTTTATGGTAATTATGTAGTTGCTTTGGTAACAACAACTACAGTAATATAAATAAATAACCAAATCCTGTAGTTTCTACAGCTAAAGTGTATATAATACTACAATACGCCACAGTTTACTATAGTAAAAACTAAAGTAATTACAGTTTATCTGTTCACTATATTTAATATTAAAGTATACTGTAGTATTCATTAACAAAGAGGTGAAAAAAGCAATTATATATACACTATAATATTTACTATAGTATTTTTTCATCTTGGTGCATGATGCATTGAAATAGATTGTGTAAACTTTTTATGTATATTTTTAATGTTCATTCATTCATTTTCCTTCGGCTTAGTCCCTTTATTCATCAGGGGTCGCCACAGCGGAATGAACCGCCAACTTATCCAGCATATGTTTTACACAGTGGATGCCCTTCCAGCCACAACCCAGTACTGGGAAACTTCCATACACTCTCATTCACACACATACACTACAGCCAATTTAGTTTACCCAATTCACCTATAGCGCATGTCTTTGGACTGTGGGGGAAACCGGAGCTCCCGGAGGAAACCCACGCCAACACGGGGAGAACATGCAAACTCCAAACAGAAATGCCAACTGACCCAGCCGGGACTCGAACCAGCGACCTTCTTGCTGTGAGGCGACAGTGCTAACCACTATGCCACAGTGTTGCCCTTTTTAATGTTTATTTTATTGTATATTTTACTTCAATTTAACAATCTAACCATGCCCAATATTTGTTCCCCTGGTTTGAATAATGTATTTAATAAAATTATATGTCTGAGGTAAGGCTATAGTATGGTCCACAAACACTATAGTATTTACTATAGTATTTTATCTTTTGGGGATCCATTGAAATGGTTTAAATTTTTTTTTTTATGTATGTATATATATATTTATTTTTTTTATTTAATTTTTTTTTTACTTCAAACAAGAATTGAATCATACCCAATATTTTACTTCAATAATGTATTTACAGTATTTGAGGCAAGGCTAAATTTGCTTCTGTGACTTTACTGTCACCGCAAACACAACGAACGTGCATGTATGAGTGGTTATCAAGTCCATGACATTTCCCCGCTGATCCCCTCTCCAAATAACCCAACGGCCCCTCTAGAAATGCACTGAAGGTTAAACTATGAATAGCACAGGACTTCCAGCGTCCCAAAACCTTGGCTGACATTTCTTTTCAAGCCGCCACTCTGAAACTCATATTACAGCACATAGTAAAGCAGGACAAATGATCCAAAATCAGCTCTGGCAGATGGACTCTCATATCAAACACATTCTGAAATAAAGGCCACGGCTGACTGTAGATCAGTGTTGTGGAGGAAGCGTGTTTTTCAATGGCTCTATTTCGGTTTCTGCGCTCATTGGCTGAATGCTTGATGGGTCAGCTGGAAGAATGTCCGTTTCCTCAGTGCACGTCTCCAGTGTTTTGTTTTGTCACATTGGAGGTCATGCAGTCAGGAGAGAGAGAGGCTGAAACATTATATTGGGACCGTGTATTTTTTCTGAGTGCCACTGCAACCTAATTTCAATCTGCATTACATCTCTTCTAATGTGTTGAATAATAAAAATAAAGGAAACTTGAACTAAAGTGGAAAAAATATTTTAAAAAATGAAAAGGTACTCATCTCAGTGAGTGTACAGTCGTGGCCAAAAGTTTTGAGAATGACACAGATATTAGTTTTCACAAAGATTGCTGCTAAACTGCTTTTAGATCTTTGTTTCAGTTGTTTCTGTGATGTACTAAAATATAATTACAAGCACTTCTAACATTTCAAAGGCTTTTATCGACAATTACATGACATTTATGCAAAGAGTCAGTATTTGCAGTGTTGGCCCTTCTTTTTCAGGACCTCTGCAATTCGACTGGGCATGCTCTTAATCAACTTCTGGGCCAAATCCTGACTGATAGCAACCCATTCTGTCATAATCACTTCTTGGAGTTTGTCAGAATTAGTGGGTTTTTGTTTGTCCACCCGCCTCTTGAGGATTGACCACAAGTTCTCAATGGGATTAAGATCTGGGGAGTTTCCAGGCCATGGACCCAAAATTTCTAAGTTTTGGTCTCAGAGCCACTTAGATATCACTTTTGCCTTATGGCACGGTGCTCCATCGTGCTGGAAAATGCATTGTTCTTCACCAAACTGTTGTTGGATTGTTGGAAGAAGTTGCTGTTGGAGGGTGTTTTGGTACCATTCTTTATTCATGGCTGTGTTTTTGGGCAAAATTGTGAGTGAGCCCACTCCCTTGGATGAGAAGCAACCCCACACATGAATGGTCTCAGGATGCTTTACTGTTGGCATGACACAGGACTGATGGTAGCGCTCACCTTTTCTTCTCCGGACAAGCCTTTTTCCAGATGCCCCAAACAATCGGAAAGGGGCTTCATCGGAGAATATGACTTTGCCCCAGTCCTCAGCAGTCCATTCGCCATATTTTTTGCAGAAGATCAATCTGTCCCTGATGTTTTTTTTGGAGAGAAGTGGCTTCTTTGCTGCCCTTCTTGACAGGCCATCTTCCAAAAGTCTTCGCCTCACTGTGCGTGCAGATGCGCTCACACCTGCCTGCTGCCATTCCTGAGCAAGCTCTGCACTGGTGGCACTCCGATCCCGCAGCTGAATCCTCTTTAGGAGACGATCCTGGCGCTTGCTGGACTTTCTTGGACGCCCTGAAGCCTTCTTAACAAGAATTGAACCTCTTTCCTTGAAGTTCTTGACAATCCTATAAATTGTTGATTTAGGTGCAATCTTAGTAGCCACAATATCCTTGCCTGTGAAGCCATTTTTATGCAACGCAATGGTGGCTGCACGCGTTTCTTTGCAGGTCACCATGGTTAACAATGGAAGAACAATGATTTCAAGCATCACCCTCCTTTTAACATGTCAAGTCTACCATTCTAACCCAATCAGCCTGACATAATGATCTCCAGCCTTGTGCTCGTCAACATTCTCACCTGAGTTGACAAGACGATTACTGAAATGATCTTAGCAGGTCCTTTAATGACAGCAATGAAATGCAGTGGAAAGTTTTTTTCAGGATTAAGCAAATTTTCATGGCAAAGAAGGACTATGCAATTCATCCGATCACTCTTTATAACATTCTGGAGTATATGCAAATTGCTATTATAAAAACTTAAGCAGCAACTTTTCCAATTCCAATATTTATGTCATTCTCAAAACTTTTGGCCACGACTGTATGTTGCCTGATTGAGGTAAAAAAATACTTTGAGATTTAAATATTTTGTCAATTGTGTGAGGTGACGAGCTTCATACAAGATCTGCCAACTTGATAAACATGGACAAAAAGTGATTTTGACTAGATTTGGCACTACAAATTACGGGAGTTTCCCAGCTTTCACAAAGGGTGGCGGGACATGGGTGTGAAATACAGGAGACTCTATGGAAAAATATGGAAAAACAGGAGTGTTGGCAGATATGGCTTAAAGGGCAATTTTTGAGGTCAGACTGAAGGACCAACCACATTATTCTGTTTGACTAGAGTAAATAAACCTGCAGAGAAATAAACTTTAGCCTTTCTCTGACCTCATTTGATTGTACATCTTTGCTTTGATTTAAAGTAACCTCAGAAGGTACTGTAACATCAGATTATAGGCCTGTAGTACTTTTCTAATCAAGTAAAAAGTACAAATGATCACATTAACGCATTAATTAAAGCTGACAATTGTTATTTTGATTATTTTAAAAGTCCATCTCTTCTCTTTTATTGTATTCTTTAAAAATACTTTAAATGAATTTGATTTAAATTTGTTATATTTTTCATATTGAAATATGCTACAATTTAGGCTTTATTATTATAACTATTTGTGATTAATCACAGAAAAAACATGCGATTAAAAATTGTAATTGTTACCCAGCACTAAAAATAAGAAGTGGACTGATATCAGTGGCTTATTTGTTTTGCCTGGACAGATCCAGCCGTATGAGAAGATCAAGCTAAAGGGTCTTCCAGCCGACGTGGCGTCCAGTCTCAATAAACTGGCCGTGCTGAAGCTCAATGGAGGTTTGGGGACCAGCATGGGCTGCAAAGGTCCCAAAAGTCTCATCAGCGTCCGAAACGAAAACACTTTCCTGGACCTGACCGTACAGCAGATCGAGGTATTTGCTTCACTACTGTTTCCTCACGTTTGGGGTAGATATGATTTCTTCAACAAGTTGCATTTTATTTGGTAAGTTAAAACTGTACTGAAGTTCAAAGGGAGTTTATTTGGTCTAAAAATGAATATAAACATGTCTGAAAACATGGTGTGTTTTGTTGTTTTATGCAACAACAAAAAAATCTAAGCGTTCTAAATGACAACATTCTTGTTGAAAAAAATAAATAAAATTCATTATTAGTTTACAAAACAAAATAATAATGATTATGTGCAGCTCAAATAACTATAAATAACACATCTAGAGAAATTGAGAATTTTCAAGTGGTTTCTTAATTTCTTTCTGTATGTTTACTGTATATGTAAAATAATATTACTTAAAATATTTTGATTATTATATATTTCTGTTTTTTATTTAGAATATTGTAAGTGCATATTAATTTTATCTATGTGGAAGTTTATCTAAAAATTATTATATTAGCATACGTTATTATATTGTTATATATATGTATATGTGTGTGTGTTAATATAATAATTTGTACATTTTTTGATAAAATTCTAAATAATTATTATCCAAATACGTTTTATATAAAATTCCATATAGATAAAATGAATATACATTTATATTATGGAATTTTAGCACAAAAAAAAATATTAACATACATTATTATAACAATATATTGTTATATTATTTAGTTTTATTTAAAAATAAGCATTTCTTGAAGTATTTATCTATAGTTTAACAGCCTTGAATTATATGTAACAGATCTATTTACATGTATTAGATTTAGGCTTTTTTTGCCTTTTATATAATGGTTAAAATGAGGTAAGACCCTGTTTACAGTTTCAGACCTTGGTAGTTTTCTCTGCATGTCAGTGACCGTTTACCCCAAAGTTGCATAATCACAGTTTTTTCAACAAAAAGGGAGGCCATTCGAAGAAAAAAAAAAACTCTTGAGAAATACCATTTGTTATGCAATACAGAATACCTATAATGCAACTTTTACGGTAAACTTCACTGTTTTACTACACTGTAAAAAAGTAAAAATAAGGCAGAAGTATTTTTTTTTTTCAATCATTCATTTTCCTTCGGCTTAGTCTCTGATTTATTAGGGATTGCCACAGCGGAATGAACCGCCAACTATTCCAGCATATGTTTTACGCAGCAGATGCACTTCCAGCCACAACCCAGTATTGGGAAACACCCATACACTCTCACATTTACACACTCATACACTACGGCCAATTTTAGTTCATCCAATTCACCTATAGTGCATGTCTTTGTACTGTGGGGGAAACTGGAGCACCCGGGAGAAACCCACGCCAACACAAGGAGAACATGCAAACTCCACACAGAAATGCCAACTGGCCCAGCTAGGACTCGAACCAGTGACCTTCTTGCTGTGAGGCCACAGTGCTAACCACTGAGCCACCACGCCGCCCCTTAATTTTTTTTTTATTGAATCAAATGAACTTTTCTAGTCATCTCAATGACATCAATAAAAATTTTAAGCTAAACTTTGTATAACTTAAAAGATGTAGTTGAAACCTGATTAACTTATTCAAATAGGTTAAAGCAACATAAAATATTTGTTGTCTTGACTTTTTGTCATTACGTTTTTTAGTGTACATAACCTGCTCACAAACAGCCATTGCTTTATTAGTTTATGAGTCTTGTTTCTTGTTTTGAGAAGCACATATTTTAACATTGATAATTCAGTTTTTTTTTCTGCCATCATATGCTTTGATGTAATAGTTAAACAAACAAAATGCGTACTAAAAACAAGCAAAATACTTACTATGATCATTTTATTTCAGATGCACTGTACAAATAAAGTGGTTGTAGATTTTGTGGTGTTGTTGAATGATGTATTTTTTGTGAACTCTCGCTGTGTGTTTCAGCATTTAAATAAAACATATAATGCAGACGTGCCGCTGGTGCTGATGAACTCATTCAACACTGACGAAGACACCAAGAAGATCCTGCAGAAATACACACATCACCGCGTCAAGATACACACCTTCAACCAGAGCAGGTACACACACACACACGTTTGTTTTTGTGAAAAGTGGGTACATTACATAGGTTTCCATTGATTTTATACAGCACAAACCATATTTTGTATTGCCCTAACCCCACCCTACCCCTAAACCCAACCATCACAGGAAACAGTGAACAGCTTTACTCTCTAAAATAAACTCATTCTGTGTCATTTATAAGCTGTTTGAGAAATGAGGACATCAGCTGTGTCCTCATATTTCACCTCCTTTTTGTAATACCTGTGTCATACCTATGTCATTATACAGATTTGTGTCCTGACATGTCACAAAAACACGTACGCACGCACACACACACACACACGTCATCTTCCTTATACAGGGCAAAAATTTACACATACAGTACCATATTTTCTAGAGTATAAGTCAGTATTTTTAGTAATGCAAACAAGCCTTGATTAATATTCCAAATTGTTGGATATAATGAAATTATTATTATTATACAAGTTTTGTACGTTTTTAATTATGCATATTCATATTGTCAAATTCAATATCTTAGCACAGTTTTAAACATAAGAACATATTTAAAATCTGTCTAATATATATAAATATAGTATTTTTTTGAATACTTTTTTTAATTAAAATATTTTTCTCTTGGCAAAACTCTGTAACATTTGCTATTTTAAAAGAGAAGATTGATTGAAAAGAAGATTGTGTTATTTACCCCAATAATTAATACATTGTTAATATGCAAATATAATATATATACATATACATATATATCAGGCACATTTAGGGAACATCAGTAGGCAAAACATCTCTGAAAAAAATTAAAGATGTATATTTCTTCAAATAAGTTTTATGGCATTTGCAAAACAAAAAAATCCCTTATTAAAATTATATATATATTTTTTTAATCTTCCCCCTGTATTGTAAATAAGCAAAGAAATGTAATAAAAAAAATTAATAATAAATTAATTAATAATAAATAAAGGGAACATCAGTAATCAAGGTATCAATATGATTGTAAACATTCAAAAACATTCAATTAAATTAAATAGAAAAATCAATCAATAAATATGCAATAAAACATCAGTAAATAAAGCTATAAAACATTAATGTTTTCCGCTGTTCTCCCCCACAGGTATCCCCGGATCAACAAGGAGTCTCTGTTACCGGTGGCCACAAACATGAGCCTGACGGGAGAGAATGAAGAGGCCTGGTACCCGCCGGGTCACGGAGACATTTACGCCAGCTTCTACAACTCAGGCCTGCTGGACAAGCTCATCGCCGAAGGGAAAGAGTACATCTTCGTGTCCAACATTGATAATCTGGGCGCCACGGTGGACCTGCACATCTTAAACCACCTGATGAGCCAACCCAACGACAAACGCTGCGAGTTTGTGATGGAGGTCACCGATAAAACCAGAGCCGATGTCAAGGTGAGACAAGAACTTTTAGACACCAGTTTTCAGCTTAAAGTGCAATTTAACTAGGTTAATTAGGTGAGTAAGGGTAATTAGGCAAATCATTGTATTAATTCACTGAAAAAGAAAAAAAAAAAGGCTCATTGTCCACTGTCGTTGTTTGTGTTCAGGGTGGTACACTGACTCAGTATGATGGTAAACTCCGGCTGCTGGAGATTGCTCAGGTGCCCAAAGCTCACGTAGATGAGTTCAAATCAGTCACCAAGTTCAAGATCTTCAACACCAACAACCTGTGGATGAGTCTGCCGGCCATCAAACGGCTCCACGAGAAGAACGCCATGGACATGGAGATCATCGTCAACCCCAAGGTGAAGCGTCTCCAACACACTTCAACATGTGTGCAGGTTTCCTTTCACACAGAGATAATCAAGAATTAAAGGCTTAGTTCATCCTAAAATTAAAATTCTGTCATCATTTACTCTCTTTTCACTTCTTCTGTTGAACACAAAAGAAGATATTTTGAAAAATGCTGGTACTCATTGACTTCCATATATATATTTTTTCTACTATGGGAGCAGGGCCTATAATTTACACTCACCAAGCGCAAATGCGAGTAGAAATTTACGCCGTTATTTACGCAGTTTTTGAGTGTATGAAATGCTGGCAATCTTTAGTGAGTGGGTCAAAAAATTATGAATTATTACAAAACAATGTAGTAAGAATGACAGCCAGTTTTTAAAGGAGATTTGGCGTTTCTAATGTAAGCGAATCAAATGATCTTTTCCCGAAGACATCATCATGATTGGCTGTTCTGTGTGGAAGCTCGTTCCCACCTAAGAAAAAAAAAAATGTCTTAAAAGGTAAAATTATGACGTTACGTCGAAATTTTGAGATAAAAAGTCTAAATTATGACTTAAAATGTTTAAATGATGACTTACTAAATAGAAATATGAGATAAAAAAGTCTAAATTATGACAGCATTATGACTTAGCAAAGTTGAAATTTTGACTCTGTCAAAATTACGATTTCAAATTACGAGATTAAAAAGTCGAAGTTCTGATTTGAAATTGAAATTATGACATACTATGTCAAAATTATGGCTCACTAACTAAATAGAAATTACGATATAAATAGTCAAAATTATGGCTTTAAAAAGTCAAAACTATGACTTGGTAAAGTCGAAATTATGACTTAACTAAATAGAAATACGAGATAAAAGTCAAAATTATGACTTAGCATTATGACTTAGTAAAAAGTCTAAATTATGAGTTATGTCGAAATTACGAGATTTCGAAATTCAGTCGAAATTCTGACTTCAGTTGAAATTGACATAGTCAAAATTCTGACTCACTTTATCGAAATTGACTTACTAAATAGGAATTACGATATAAAAAGTCAAAATTCTCACTTAAAAATTTGTTATTATGACATGTTGTTCTGAAATTATGAGATAAAGAGTAAAAATTGACTAAAGATGATCATTAATTATGACAGTCTAAATTATGACTTACTAAATAAAAATACGAGATAAAAAGTCAAAATTATGACTCACTTTATCAAAATTGACTCACTAAATAGAAATTACTATATAAAAAGTCAAAATTATGACTTAGTATTATGGCTTAGCAAAGTCAAAATTATGACTTAAAGTCAAAATTATAACTCACTTTATCAAAATTGACATACTAAATAGAAATTACCATTAAAAAAAGTTAAAATTATGACAGTCAAAACGGGATAGTCATAATTATGACTCACGTGGTCGACATTAACTTACTAAATAGAAATTAAGAGATAAAAAGTCAAAATTATGATTCACTGTCGAAATTATGACTTACTAAATCAAAATTATGATTAAAGTCAAAATGATGACAAAGTTTAAATTTCGACTTTGCAAAATTTTAATTATGACTTGAAAAGTTGAAATTATGACATGGTATGTCGAAATTATGACTTGTTCAAATTTCGAACTTGCAAAATATAGAAATTATGACTTAAAAAGTTACAATTATGACTTAGCATAGTCGAAATTATGACTCACTTCATCGAAATTATGACTTACTAAATTGAAATTATGAGATAAAATTTTGGAATTATGACTTAAAAAATGATAATTATGACTTAGCAAAGTCGAAATTTTGACTTTTTATCTCATAATTTTGACTTGGTAAGTCATAATTTCAAATATAACACGTTTGTTCATTGACTACAGTAGATGTACTGTAAAATGTATTAAGAAAGAAAGGTTCAGGCAAGATGATTGACACGGCACGTAACTAAGCAACAGAACAGCATGTTAATAATGAAGCACACACTTAAAAGTACATACACTTAGGGTGTAGTTTAAGTAGGTGAATTGGAAAACAGCACCAGTGATCATGTAGATATCTAGAATTTGAACATTTTTAATTCTGTTGTTATATGGTTAATCTCCAGACTCTAGACGGTGGTCTGAACGTCATTCAGCTGGAAACGGCTGTTGGCGCCGCCATGAAGAGTTTCGACAACGCACTGGGCATTAATGTTCCCCGCAGCCGCTTCCTGCCGGTCAAAACCACGTCTGACCTGCTGCTGGTCATGTCCAACCTGTACAGCATGAACGCCGGATCGCTGACCATGAGCCCTAAGAGAGAGTTTCCCACAACACCACATGTCAAACTGGGCAGCTCCTTCACTAAGGTGAGACCCACAGACAGATAGACTGACAGACAGACAGACAGATGGATGAATAGACAGACAGACAAACTGATAGACTGACAGACAGATACTTTTTTAGATACTAAAATACGTTTTTTTTTTTAGGTGCGAGACTTCCTGAAGCGGTTTGAGAGCATCCCGGACATGCTGGAGCTGGACCACCTCACTGTATCAGGAGACGTGACCTTCGGAAAACAGCTCACACTGAAGGTACACACACAAACCTGACATGGAGACGTCTGTGAGCTTCAGCAAACACTGTGTACATAACTGTATAATGTAACACAACGATTGTGTGTGACAGGGAACAGTGATCATTATCGCTAATCATGGAGACAGAATCGACATCCCGGCCGGAGCCATGCTGGAAAACAAGATCGTTTCTGGAAACCTGCGCATCCTGGACCACTGAGGCCTTCACAACACAACTACAGCATGACTACAACACACTAACAACATGACTAAAAACACACCAACAATACGACTACAACTAAACAATACGACTACAACAACTAAAATATTTGACTACAAAATGATTACAACACAACAACA
>CAIGQV010019186.1:5148532-5160100 GCA_903798115.1 Danio jaintianensis | reverse complement strand
AACAGCATGACTACAACACAACAACCCGACTACAACAACTAAAATATGACATTTTGACTACAAAATGACTACAAAACAACTACAATGGCATGACTGCAACACACGAACAACAACCCGACTACAGCACAACTACAAGGGCATGACTACAACACACAAACAACAAGAATACAACACAACAACTAAAATATGACATTTTGACTAAATAAATACAGCACAACTACAACATCATAACTACAACACAACTACAATACACTTAACAACATGACTACAGCACACAAACAACACGACTGCAACTACAATACAACCAAAATATTACATTTTGACTACAAAACATTTTTACTTCAACTATAAAAATGACAACAACATAACTACAGCACAACAACATGATTACAGCACGCCTATAACAACAATACGCCTAGAGCTTGACTAGAACATGACTACAGCACAACTACAACAAGAACATGACTACAATGCTACATCGTCTACAGCACAACATGAATACAACACAACTACAGCGCAAATGTATCACGATTACAGCATGACTACTACAACACAACTATGACTACAGCACACAGCATAACTGAAACAAGACAACTCTAACACGATTACAGCATGACTACTACAGCACAACTAAAATGACTACAACATGACTACTACAACACAACTATGATTACAGCATGACTACAGCCTCCATCATGTCACCGGGGCATTTATTATTCATGTGTGTGTGGCTATCAAAGGACGTCCATCTGACCAGCATTAGATGCCCATCCTAAGTGACCGTGAGCTGGGCTGAACATTCAGGTTTAGCATGACTTGTTTTGCTGCTATGTAGCTCTCAATAATGGCAGAGGACGGAATCAGGTGCGGTCCCTTTAAAACCTCATCTGTTCATAGAAATTAAAATGGTTTTGATCTTCAGAATGGTGCTTTTTTTTTTTTTTTGAGTATCACAAATGACTTGAATATAAAATTAAGATATTTGTAATGGAGGCCTGAACGCTTGGGGAAAACAAATCAAATGAAAACCAGACAGCATTTCCCCTGCTGTTTTCTCCTTTCCAAATATTTTTCAAACACCTTTTTTTGCAAGAGTATGAATTTGAATTCCCCCCACCCATAGCTTTGTTAGCCAGGGTTTCTACAGGTTTCATCCTCAAATTTAAGACTTTTTAAAGACCATAATAAATGAAATTTCAGACTTACACAAGGCTAAACGCTAAAGATTTATTTATTTAGTTTTTTAATGGCCAAGTTAAAACCTTAAAAAAAAAGGCATTAAAAACAAATGTTATTGTAAGATAATGAAACCATATTAATAAATAGTTAAATAAACGTTTCCTAAAACTTTTATTGAAACATATTTTTAGCGACTGGATGGGTGTTGGCCTGATTGGGCAGCTTTACATGGACATAGGAAAATTAAGACTCGTTAAAAATGATTTAAGACCTACAACACTATTTCAGTGGATTTAAGCCTTTTAAGGCCTAAAATTTGTTTTTTGAAATTTGAGACTTTTTAAGACCTTGCAGATACCGTGGTTAGCATTTCAAGCACTAAAATATTTGAAAGTAAAATAATAAACGCTAAATAGATGTTTTGTTTTAAAAACTTTACGATAATATTTAACCAAAGTGACAAAAACTGATATTACAGTTTTCCCTCAGTCGCTTTGGTACATTTCTCAGATCAGACTTGAAATTTGCAAAACAGTAAGTGCATTTTTTAAAAACAACGCGTACAAATAGCAAAACACCATGGATTACCAGCAAAAGCCAGTCTCTTGCTCAAAATCCTCAGTTCATCTCTCAAAACTAAATTTCTGTGTCAATGCCGTCAGATCATTGTGTACGGATAAGACAAGTCAAATTACTTAGTCATGTTGTCAATATAACTGTGCACTCTGAAGGGTGTTCTGATGTAAACTATGGCAATTTTATTTATTTTTTTGCTGTTTGTACTGCAATTTGTTGCCAGATCGTCATTGTAATACAGAAAGGAAAAGACATCACAAAGAAAAAAACTAAACAAAAGTAGAAATGTGAACATAGGACAATCTCCTTTGAGATGCACCTTTATTAGACAAAACCAAGATTCACCTGCAAGAAATTTATCAATTGTAGACAGATTTAGAACAAAAAGTCTAATGGAAATGCATAGAAAAATGCATTATGACTAAATATTAAGACAACTTGTTCAGCCACTTTGCATGTAAAGACTTATGCCACGAACAAGATATTAAATGTTGTGGGGAGTGAGACTATTCAACAGAGACCAGAATAATACATTTTGATCAACATGACATAAGCAATTGATAATGCAGGAAACATCAGAGAACTGCACATAATCATTTGCATGGATGTACGCAAGCATTTGCAACTTGTTCAAAGGAATGAGAAACTGCTTTTTTGATGAGCACAGCTGACACGATGTGAAGATTGTACAGGTAGTTTTGAGAAATTCAATTCTGATCTGAGAAATGGACCAAAGCGACTGAGGACAAACTGTAATAACATACAGACATGCTTTAAAAAAAAAATAATAATAATAGTATCTTAGTAGTATAATAGTATATAATAATATAACAGTGACAGTTTTTTTTTTTTTTTTGGATGCCACAATTCTAACTTTTTTTTCCACAGAATTAGTTTTTCTCAGAGACTATATTCTCAGAATTGTGAGAAAATCGAGTTTGGTCCTCATAAATATTATTCTAAATTCAATTATTAAATTAATCAAACGTCAAAAACATGGCTGATCTGAAACGTAAGCTACTGGAGTGATTTTAAATATTTCCAAAAGTCTGTGAGAATGTATAAAAGCTACATAGACATATTTGTAAAAAGTTTTTACGAAAATGGCAAATACACGTTCATTTAATCTAACTTGTTTTAACCAAAATGACTAAAACTGATCAAAGTAAAACCGCTTAAAAACAAAGTAATACTAGTTTGTTTCATTTTTGTTTTTTTAGATCTCACAATTCCAACCTTTTCAGATAACAGTGAAACATATTCAGAATTGTGAGAAAGTATTGATCTTTCCAAATTTGGTCCCAATACTGTACATCCAAAATTCTAAAATATTTAAAGAGTTCAGATGGAAAAACCTCGAAGTGCCATCTGGAATTTTCTTCTACAATGAGAATTTTTCTTAGCCTCTTACATTTATGTTCAGTTATTTCATGTTAAAAGCGATGAAAATAACCTGTTATTTGCCATAAAAGTGAAATTACTGGACCAAGATACAAGAGCCTGAGAAAAATGCTAATATTAGAAGAAAATTTCCAATGGCACTTAGAGGCTTTTGCATCTAAACTCTTCATTTCTAATCTTCCTGTTAATGAAATGTAAGAATAGTCATTTCAAATATATACGAACGTTTGTGCAACATAAAAGCTATATAGTCATTTTTTCTAAACTGAAATGTAAAAATAGCAAAACACAACAAATACACATTTTCGAGAAACTGACAGGATTAATAATCAAGCATATACAGACGTGCTTGAAAATGAGGTTACAGTTGTTTCGTTTTTTCTTCATTTTTTAAATCTCCGTCTAATTGTTTTTCAATCTCACAAAAAGTGAGTTTGGATCAAATGTTTCAACAAAATCGCTCAAAAATATTGCTAATCTCCATGTTGAACATGAGAAATATGAGTAATTTAAAACTATTTAAAAATGTTTTGGATTGAAAACACCACCACAGTAAACTCAAGCTTTATATAAATCTTTGATGCACTTTACAAACAAATCAAATCAAATCCCAACATTTCAAAATCTGACATTATTAAAAACCTTGAAAAACATTTATACCTGAAGAACGTTTCAGATCATCAGGAAGACACTGAGATGACGCCCCCTGCTGGAACTTTAGGAGTGTTTATAAAGTCAAACCAAGCCAAATATACATCCTTTAATCATCCTTAAATCTTCAAGCATGTTATTAGATTGACTCCAGCACACACTGATTCCTGTAAAACACAACAGTCGACAAAAAGAAGAGACACACAGCACAGAAACCCCCGATCACACGTGCTTTTCATTATACTCAAATCAAGGTGCAGAATGAAACTCATCAAGAAAACGTTTGGAGTTTGCATAAAAATCCTCTGAACTTCTGGATTTTCTGGATCCTCTGCGGTCAGAAACATTCAGTCAGAATCTCAGAGCAAACGCCTCCAGGTCAGAGTGAAAAGTGAAGTCATGGAAAAGACAGACAGAATTCACTTCCGCGTACGTCTGTGGTAAAATCACGTGTTGTCATACGGCGGTCGTGTCCCCGTACTCGCGGTTCCAGCGCACATACTGATCCAGGGTCTGCGGACTGACGCTCCGCTTGATCCGCTTCAGAGACTCCATGAAATCAGAGACGCCAATGTCACGCATCTGCAAACACACACACACAGACGTGAGGAGAAACTGCACATGAGCTAGAGCAGTGTTTCCCAACCCTATTCCTGGAGACACACCAACTTTGGATAGACATACATACTTTGGATGTCTCCCTTATCTGAGCCATTAACTTCAGGTTTTGGAGTCTCTTCTAATGCCCTGATGAGTTGGTTCAGGTGTGTTTGATTAGGGAGAGGTTGAAAATGTGTACTGCTGGTGTGCCTTCAGTAACAGGGTTGGGAAACACTGTGCTAGAGGCCGAGTTTAAAGTCTGTGTGACGTCAAAATTTACAATGTTAATTTCGCTAGCGCACATTGTTATTCTTTAGGTGAATAAATAATATTTGCAAGTTAATTCACTGATAACAAATGTTTGTTTTGGTAATCTTCAATCAAAGTCTGAGCATCTGCTTCCGCGTTTGGAGAGCCGGATCTTGTCTGATGATGTCAGTTTGACGCTGCAGACACAATATTCTTAGTCATGCCTCTCTAACCGTTAGTTTGCTATGAGGGAATGATGCAAAAAAGAAAGCCCCGCCCCCTACTCAATATTCCATTTCAGTTGGAACTTCCGGTTCGTGCAGACTTTAAAATTATTATTAGCCTACATTTAGTCAGAAATTAAAATAGAAATACGATAAGTATCGATGTGTGTTTAATGTAAATTTGTTACATGATTGCCACTGTGTGTGTCAGTCTTTCACACTGATAATAGTTACTTTGCATTTTTCATTTAATTTTGTATAAAAAAATGTAACACTTTGCTGATTTGCTGATAATTTGTAATATAGTATGTTGACGTACTTCCAACTGAAATGAAATATTGAGCAGGGGTTTCTTTTTGCGCATCATTCCCTTATAGCAAACGAACAGTAAAAGGGGCGTGGCTAAGAATATTGTGTCTGAAGCCTCAAACTGACATCATCAGAGAAGATCCGGCTCTCCAAATGCAGAAGCAAATGTTGACGAAGATCTTCTATTCTCTAAAAGTGTGCAATGAACATTTTAACCTGTATAACCATCTAGAGATGTATAGAAGAGATTGCATCTATGGAGAGAGAACTTTGGTGTGAAAACAGGTGTTTGTAATTCAGGGGACAGGGCCCAGAATAACATAAGTACCTAAAGATATACCGAACCTCTCAGTAAAGAGAAAACTGCCTAAAATGGTCGGAGTTAAAACAAGGAGGTGGGGAGGAGAAAAAAAACGGTATAAAGATTGTGAAGAACACAGACACTTTGGGATTTGTCCTGGGGAGAGACTGAGATGGGTTTGCTCCAGGCTGTCTCTGCTTTTTTGGAAAATATTCCAATAAAGTATATTCTTCTGATATTCATAACCTCCAGACTAAGTTTGATTCATTAAGAGAAAAGCCAGAAACCACGACAATGTTCAGATTTTGATTGAAGATTACCAAAACAAACATTATTTTTTTTATCAGTAACTTGCACGGATTAATTGTTGACCTAAAGAATTTTCTAAAACTAGACAGGTGGACAGGTTTTATGTATTGGGAACATATACATTTTATTTTGATACTATTTTATCAAGTTATTTTGATACTAATTTACTAGTTTTTAATTTTATATGATACTATTTTATCATATTTTTTAAATCTGAAAGAATTAGCCAGCTGTTAAATAATCTCTATCTGTAATCTCTTTGTATCTGCTCCATGGTGTTTTGTCTTTAATGTAGTTTGTCCTGCACATTTTTTTCTTCCCCCTTTTAGTTGTAATTTTTTATTATTATTTATTTGTAAAAATCCATCATCACTGTTATGTCACGACAAGCATGGCTATGCAATTATTGTATTTGACCGTAATTATTTTGTTAAGCTGCCTTGGGATGTTCAGGTCTTGGGAAACTGTCATGTTTACTGTTGTATTGTATGCAAACAAAGATTTCCTTCAATAAAAATGTAAAAAAATCGTTCACCTAAAGAATAACAATGTGCGCTAGCAAAATAAACATGGTCAATTTAAATTTCACGCTGACTTTAAGGGAAAACATAAATGCATAGAGAGAAGAGCAAACGCTGTACCTCATTGGCTGACATGTTCCTCACCTGTTCCGGCTTCAGCTCTGTGTTGAGGAACAATTATCAGGCAAAACGTTCAACACCGAAATCAAAATCTAATCTTTTAAACTCTCATCGTCTGATTTAACACACCTCGTATCGGGCCGAGAGCAGCGTCTTTAGCCAGAGAGGTGAGATCGCTGCCAGAGTATCCGTCGGTCAACCTTAAACAAATAAATAAAACACACAAATACATGTAAAAGCCCACCGAACACACACTGAACACAGCAGAATGTGTTTTACCTGGCCAGCTGACTGAGCTCTTTCTGAGACAGAGGATTTCTGTGTTTACTGAGGAGATTCTTCAGCAGCTTCAGTCGAGTCTGACACACACACACACACGGTTTATAATAATATTAATAGTCATTTATGATCAATGAAATGCAAAGAAAGTCCTTTCAAAAATTACACTGACTTTTAAACTAGTGTATATAGCATTTTTTTTTTTTAAATCACTGAATAATATTTACTTTAACTTTCTTTGTCCCCGTAGGGAAATTTCATTTGCAGCATACACTCACAGAGACTTCTGACATATATATAATATATATATATATATATATATATATAAAATAAGTCATTTAAAAACATGGAACCCCAACCCCTAAAAAAAAAATCCAGTCTACTAGCCATCAACTGAGGGAGGAGGAATTTAAAAACTTAGTTGCTTGGGGTATAAATGATAATTTTTTCCCTATTTCTTACACATCTGGGAACACAATATCGACGACATGATGGTAACGGTTGGAAGGTGTTTGATAAAGGATGTCTCACATCATTGACAATCACGATAGCCTTCTTTAGTACCCTTTCTTTGTATATACAATCAATGCTCTTTAATTTTATTCCCAACAACTTACTGGCTGTTGTTACCACCTTCCCCAGTGACCTCTTTTGGGCCTCAGAAGCATTTCCATACCAACAGATTACACAAAATGTTGCAATACTTTCAATAAAAGCACTATAAAACATGATCAACAATGTGTTGTCAACATTAAAGGACAACAATTTCTTTAGGAAGTACATTCTCTGTTGAAGCTTTTTCCTTACAGTCAGTCCATACATCCCACTTCAGTTTGTTGTCCAACATCACCCCCAAATATTTATAATTTGTTACTAACTGAATTTGCTCCCCATTAATTGATGTAGGATAAGTTTTGCTTTGTGTTCTCTCTCTAAAATCAATAACCATCTCCTTAGTTTTAGAAATGTTTAGGAGAAGGTTTGAATTTTCACACCAGTTTAAAAAGAAGTCAACAGGGCCGTGTTCTTCCTCCTCTTCATTTAAAAGGCTCACTAAAGCGGTATCATCTGCATACTTTACAATATATCTATTTTTAAATGAGCTTGTACAAGAATTTGTATATAAAATAAATAATAACGGAGATAAAACACAACCCTGGGGAGCTCCAACTGAAGTACACATTTTATCTGAAATAAAACCTCCCATTTTAACCTGCTGGCTTCTAGAGCTAAGAAAATTGGTATCCAGTGGAAAATGAAGCAATAACGTCCGCCCAAGCATACCTCCTCTGTAGGTAAAGCCACATAAATGCGTTTGGCAAATCTCCTGTGGAAAAAAACCCAAACAGGACCATTAGTGAATGCAGAACTATTAATTCTTTGTGAATAATAATCATCACTATTATTATATATAAATTAAAATATTAATGAGAATTATAATTAATGTGAAAAAAAGAAAACAAAACTGCAACTTGTTTCATTCAGACATATTTATTTCATATGCTTTCTATTCTTTATTCTCTTTTTTTTAAATTTAACAGTCAAAACTGATGGTTGCCAGGTCCCCAAAAATGTATAATAAGCTGTTACAAGCCTTGTGTCATTTTTTGTCAAATTCTGACATTTATATCTATTGCTGACTCAAAGCATTAAAAGCATCCAGTGAAAAACCTTTGTGCTTGTGCTAAGGGTTGCACGATACTGGAATTCGGTACGAATCGATACTGAAGTTTTAAAAAACGTCTATTTCCCGCTAACATTTGAACGCTACTGATCGCGTTCTTAAACAGAGCTGATTTGCCATTGTGTTCACGTGCTCAACAGAAATGGCTGTGATTGGACGTAAAGGTCATCAGTTCACCGAACTCACTGCGGTTTACTGAGTGTAACCACAGATACAGGGACACTGGAGCGTTTTAAAGCCGCGATTCATCAGCGGATCGCTCGTATGTCAGCTTATAGACAAACCAGCTGATCGACGTGACTTTGAAACACTCCAGTGTCCCTGTATCTGTAGTTACACTCAGTAAACAGCGGTGAGTTCGGTGAACTGATGACCTTCACGGCCAATCACAGTCATTTCTGTTGAGCACATAAACACAATGGCAAATCAGCTCTGTTTAAGAACGCGATCAACAGCGCTCAAATGTTAGCGGGAAATGGACGTTTTTAAAACTTCAGTATCGATTGGTACCAAAATCCAGTATCATGCAAGCCTAGCTTGTGGGAAACTTTACCTGAGAACAGCTTCATCCAGCTCCTGAGGCCTGTTAGTGGCTCCCATCACTAACACACGCTCATCTCCACCTGACTGCACCTACAACACACACACACACAAACAAACACACACACATCAGTCACCTGTGATGGGGAAGCACAAAAGATGTTTGATATAAAACACAGACTCACTCCATCAAACTCGATGAGAAACTCGGTTTTGAGTCGTCTGCTGGCATCGTGTTCGCCTTCCCTCCTCTCACACAGCAGGCTGTCGATCTCATCTGCAATCAAATCGCCATCAATAGGCACACTTACACAACTAATTTGAGCTATTTTCCAAATGTTGATTAAAAGAAACTGCTAAATGACTTTAAAGGGATAGTTCACACAAAAAAGAACATTCTTCAATAAATAAATGATCATTTACGCATCCTGTGTTCCAAACCTGTTTGAGATGCTTTTAGGGATGCAGCGATATGGACTTTTTGACCGATACCGATAGCCGATAAGCCTATAGATTTGGAGGCCAATAGCCGATATATTAGCTGATAAATATAAACATATAATTTTCAAATGTTTCTTTCTAATATACATTTTCAAAGGACTGTAAGGGCCGGGACACTGGGACTGTCACTGGGAAGTCTGTCAGCGTCAGTCTGGCTTTGGTGTTTTCCACACGTCAGCATCGGTTTGGTTTTGGTGTTTTCCACACGTCAGGTTAACGTCGGAGCTTGTTGGCCCGACTGAGCATGTAGAACCGGCAGTGGGCCATTTGCTGAAGAGAGCGCTCTGATTGGTTAAGGTGCGTTCACACAAGGCCCAAATGAAGCCTCAAGCACAAATGATTTACATGTTAAGTCAATGCATAGATGGGATCAGACATCCTGTGAAATTTTTTACTTGCTACGTCACTTCAATACTTCACACTCGCGCTCTGATTTGTTGACAATTACTGTGATAATGGTACTAAACACTGCTTTGATTACGCTTCAGTTACCCATTCCAAAGGAGAAAACAGATACTGCCCCTATCGGTGCAGAAAAACAATGTCAATGTCAATTTTATTTATATAGCACTATTAAACACAACCAGAGATTGACCAATGTGCTGCACAATACACATCCCAATAAAGAAAAATATAAAATTATAGCTAAAACGGTCAATTTTCATTGATAAAATGCCAAATCAAAGAGGTAAGTTTTCACACTTAGATAAACCAGATCTAATACAGAGGGGCAGAGCATTAAACAAACTAGGACCAGCTACTGCGAAGGCACGGTCACCTCTGCATTTCAGCCTCGACTTAGGGATACATAATAATCTCTGGTTAGATGACCGAAGAGACCGACCAGGCTGATGCTCAATCAACATGTCTGACAGATAAGAAAGTGCCAGGCCATTTAGAGATTTAAAAACTAAGAGAAGAATTTTAAGAGTGACTCGATAGTGCACAGGCAACCAGTGCAAAGAGTGTAAGATGTTTCACATCTTCCCATGCAGGTGCGGAACATCATTTCAGTAGGCTGCTGTCTGTTTGGTGTGTTCACGGGCAGCTTTTTGGTCCAGACGAGACCAGACATGAGTTGACAACACAGTTGGGTTTCATCTGTGCTAGTTGTTAGTGTCAGCTTGGTGTGTCCCAATAAACGCATAGCAATTCGTCACATCATGACATATGTACATCATGTGACATGCGAAAAAAAAAAAAAATTAAAGTAGTGAAACAATCATTTATCATGTTGCCCAAAAAAAACCTACCTAATGCGAGCGGAAAAATGGCAATAAATAGCCAATTTTTGGGAAATTGACAAATTTGATGTGTGTTTTCAATTCACAATTTCAATTTGCGCAATTTAAAGGGTAATGGAAGCACTCCTAATGACACACGTAATAAACCACACGAGTCGTGAAGCTGAAAGGACTGAATCTCAGTTCTTACCGATGAAGATAATCGACGGCTGCAGCTCTCGAGCGACCGCAAACAGAGCTCGAACCAGCTTCTCTCCCTCTCCCACCTGAACACACACACACACACCAAAAAACAGCATATAAAATGACAGCAACAGTAATATGATAAACAACATTGTCACAAATAAAAAGATGGATGTATTAATAACAGTAATATTCAGCAAACGCCAAAACACATGGACCAGCAGAAGAAGCCTATGAAACGGCAAATAATAATATACATATTTATAAATACACATGTATATATAGAACTCATTAAGCATAATAAAAGCAACAATACAGAAGTTGCAGCATTCAGGATTTGAACACAAAACCATTCGGCTGCTGCACAACATGCTTGTTCTGACGAAGTGGAGAGATTATAGCATGCTAAAAAATTATAGATTAGAATGAAAGCGATACAGTCATTTACAGATAACCTTCTGCTGCTTTGGTTGACTCATGGTGAGGACACACCATCTATCTCTCTCTGATGACTTTCAGAGTGAGAACGAACACACAACATCATTAGTTACCTTGCTAACCATTTAAAAATTTAAGATTAGCATTACAAAAGATGATTTTCATCATAGGTGCCCTTTAAAGCTTTGAAGTGTTCAAAAGACCATGTGCTAGGGATGCCTGCTGGTCAAAACCATGTAAATGCAGAAAGAAAAAAAAA
>CAIGQV010019186.1:5128165-5146048 GCA_903798115.1 Danio jaintianensis | reverse complement strand
AGAATAGCAGTTGACTGATTATCGGTGCCGATATTAAACATATTTATGGTTATAAGTATCGGTCAATTTAAAAACTGATTTGCAGATAATATAATTTAATTTTGTAGTAAACCTGTAGTAAATGCTGCTCCATCTGAAAGCACTGTGAGTTTGAGTCACTAATAATACGCATTTGAAAAAGCAACACACGTCAAACATCTTTCCAAACACAAGAAGCATTTATGAACCTTTTGTCCAACAAATAATATTTAATAGCATGTTTTTAATCCAAACTAGCTTCTCAACATCAGTTAAGTTTTTAAAATAAAATCCTTCAGTGAGATAATGTCTCCTCACACATTTAATAAGGAATAAAATGCATTACTTCATAATATTCAGTGCAGAATTAAAAGCTACATTAATTAGCTTTGCATATATTTTACCATACTGAAATTATAATATTATAAAGATATGTTTTAAAGCATTTTAAAAAGCCTTTTGTCAAAGCCCTTATTCTTTTTAACCAAACTTAAATATCGGTTAAAAATATTGCTCATCATTCTACTTGAACTGTAATAATCAGAATCAACCCTAAAAACACATATCAGCCAACCTCTATTCTAGAGTCTCTCTGCTGAGCCTTTAAGACAGCACACAGATCTCCCAGAATCCCCTGTTCAGCCCAAATACACACCCACCTGGACGCAGATTTCCATTGGAGAAAGAGCAGAAAGAATCATCAGAGGTGCTCTCTGCTGGAGACTTTGAAAGCAGATTGCCTTTGTGTTTAAAGAACAGAAAACAGAAAGAAGAGAGTGAAATATCTGAGGAGAAACCAAAACTCCACAGGAAATCAGAAAAGAAATGAAGTGAAAAACAGTGAAGAATATGTCCAGGTTACACTTAAAACATTATACATATTTACACTACCTGACAAAAGCCACCTATCCAAGTTTTAGAAACAACAAATAATAACTTGACTTCTAGTTGATCATTTGGTATCAGAAGTGGCTTATATGAAAGGCAAAGGCCTCTAGATTACGCTTATTTTACCAAAATAAAATATGATCATGCCTTGATTTTTAATTATTTAATTAGGACAGTAAGGTCCTAAAGTCATCTGGAATGGCAAAGAAAGCGTTCTTGCAGGACTCCCAGAGTTCATCAAGATTCTTTGGATTCATCTTCAATGCCTCCTCCTCCATCTCATCCCAGACATGCTCAATAATGTTCGTGTCTGGTGACTGGTCTGGCCAATCCTGGAGCACCTTGACCTTCTTTGCTTTCAGGAACTTTGATGATAACCCCAAACCATGATTTTTCCTTCACCAAACTTAATGAACTATATGATTTCTGTGAGAATCTTGGGTCTATGCGGGTTCCAGTAGGTCTTCTGCAGTATTTGTGATGATTGGGATGCAGTTCAACAGATGATTCATCGGAAACAAAAATCGACCTTCTGCCACTTTTCCAAATGATCAACTAGAAGTCAAGTTATTATTTGTTCCTCTTACAACTGAGATCGACAGAAAGACTTTTAACAGTTAGTGTATATTTCATATTTATTTAATATTTAACATTATTGAATAAAACAATAACAATTTAGTAATGACAAGTTTATGTATTTTGTATGAACCTCTAATAAAAACAACAGGATACAACAAACTACTTGTGAAGTACTATACAGAAAACACTTAGGTATATGTATGCATGTATGAAGCTGTACAAATTTATAAACATTTTGCTACAAAAATATTTTAGGCCTCACAGAAAATGGTAAATATCACTTTGTAGGCATTTTTATTGAACAAATGTCACAAACTAAAAATGTAAATAGAAATTAAATAACTTAATTTGATTTCAATTAAAATAGAGGCTTTGTTTTAAGTAACCTGGAGATTTTCTTGACTGGTTTCTTGGCAGATTTAAGCAAGTCCCAAAGCAGAAACACAATGAAAGTGTTATACATTGAGAGAGGAATAAGAATAGAGTCAGTAAACAATGATTTCTTTAATAAAGATGAAGCATGTTTAAAAATGCTCTCTCCTATCTTACTTTTATTAGCAGAGATGACTATAAAGCAGCCATAACATGTGAACGGCCAAACATTAAACGCACCTTCACCTTTGATCACCTTTTTTGCTACATGACAAGCATAAATGTGACACGAATCATTAGAGAAAGACTTCGAACAGTCTTAATTCCCCTACAGAATCAACCCAATTAATGTAAAATTATGAATTCTTTCTAAATAGAGCCATTCATATCCTCTGGTGAAAGTTTACTCAAAAATTGCAATGTCTATTACATAAAAATAAAATATCATAATGTCAGTTTTTTTGCAATATCATGCAGGCCTAATCCTCGCAGTCTCTGCTTACCCAGAAGCTCCAGCCGGTCTTTGGCCATGGTCAGGTTGTTGATCATTTTGTCCTGGAGTTTTCTGGCTCTGTCTGCCTTCTCACCTAAAACAGACAGATTAACAGCTTCTGTCAGCTCCTACAAAAATGCAATAACTCCTAAACAGAAACATGGAAGGCAATATACACCACTGAATAAAAATGTTATGTTATGTTAAAGATGACTTTTTGTCCTACAATTCTGATGTTTTTCTCGTAATTTCGAGTTTACATCTCACATTTCTGACTTTATTTCTAGCTATTTTTTTGTTTACATCTCACTTTTCTGTTTTTTTCCTTGCAATTTTTAGCTTGCATCTCACAATTCTGACTTTCTTCTTGCAATTTTTGTTTACATCTCACTTTTCTGACATAATTTTTGCCATTTTTCGTTTACATCTAATAATTCAGTTTTTTTCCTGTAATTTTGAGTTTACATCTCACATTTCTGAATTTATTTTTGCCATGTTTCATTTCAGGGTTTCTGCAGGTTTCATCAAGTGAAATTTAGGACTTTAAGACCATTATGAATAGAATTTCAGACTTAAACAGGGCTAAATGCTAAGGATTTTTTTATGTAATGGCCTGGTTGGGCAAGCGGAAAAGTCTTTTACTTGTCCTATCAAAACAAAACAAAATAAAAATCTTACCCACATTATAAATAACGTGTCAAAGCAAGCATTGTTTTCAACATAGATTTTCTTTAAAACAATACGTTTTAAAAATTATAATAAACTAAATGTAAATAAATTTGCATGGACATGGGAAAATTAACACCCGTTTAAAATGATTTAAGACCTACAAGACATTCTTTCAGTGAATTTAAGACCTTTTAAGGCCTAAAATTTTAGATTTGAAATTTATGATTATTTAAGACCCAGCAGACCCCCTGGCATTTACATCTCACAATTGTGACTTTCTTCTTGCAGTTTTGTAATAAGCCGTGTAATAATACGTCTACACACTGACAGAAATCAATATGACTGAACAATCTCACCAGCTCCAGTGACCTGAATCTGGATGCCCTTCTCCAGTTCAGCGATGCCTTTTCTGTACCACTGCACCGCCTTCTGCTTATCACCTACAACAACACACAGATCACACACAGTAAAGCATAGTAAATATTAAAACCCCAAACTAACACACAAGGGTCTCACAGACCACTTTCAAACTTTCAGGCACGTTTCACATCACAGGTTTTATTCTATAATATTATATTGTCATTGCTGAAAGTTGGAAAGAATGTATTTAAATAAATCAGTACGTGCTAAAAGTCATGCATGGCTTAACCATGTGGCCCTGGGCATGATGGGACGCTGCTGCTGATGAATCTATTGAACTGAGCCCTTTGTTTTTACTGATGCTGCTGGCATCTCTCCAAACTACACAGACAAAAACAACACGATCACATGATATGAGCAGTGGAGCAAATCCAGGTCACAATTGAATTGAATTTTTTTAAATATATAATTACATATTTTTTCAGTCATTCGTAGTTTTAAAGTCTAAATGTTTGCACCTTGACACCTTGTTTTTGTCTCACCTTGTTTTTTTTTGCCTGAATTAGATGATATCATTTTAAAAAAATAACTTCTACCAGTTTATTTTAGTGTGATCATACTAAATAAAAATCACATTCTCATATTGTTATCGCAAAACTTAACAACATTGCATATTTTCCCAGTACCTACTGGACACCTATATCAGGTAGAGTTCCCGGAGCTGAAGGCAAACATTATTCATGATCATTTTAAGCTTTGAGAGTGAAAGTAAAACCTGCAGTAAAAACAGCCCGTGGCACACTTTACCGTGCTTGAATGCTACAGTCAAATACTTCCTGTTTTTTCCAACCTATACAGAATAAAATGAAGCCTTCTTATCATGGCTATACAATTGATGATCTACACATGGTAATACAAACTATATTTATATAGCATGGAGATATAATTTCCTACTTCAATGAATGTAAAATGATTATATAAAGATAAACTGTTAAGAGATGTTAAATATTTTTTAGATAACTCCATTGCAATATTTGCAATTGATAAACAATAATATAACTTAAAATGCTTTGCAGAAATTATACAATTATTTCATTTTATTTTGTTAAATAATAATACAATTAACATAATATTTTTATTATATACTTGCATGACAATAAAAATAGGACTAAATAGGTGGTTCACCCGAAAACGATAAATCTGTCACCGTTTTCTCATCCTACACCTCTCTGAATTAATTTCTTCTGTCGAACACAAATTAAGAAATACTGAAGAATGTTTGGGAAAAGCAGCCATTGACCTCCATAGCATTTTTCTTTCCCCCTATGGATGTCAATGGCTGCTTTCATCCAAACATTCTTCAAAATATCTTCTTTTGTGTTCAACAGAAGAAAGAAACACACAAACGTTTAGAACCCCTTTTAGTGTGAGTAAATGCTGAGTAAATGTTCATTTTTGGTTGAACTACCCCATTTAACAATATATATTTAACATATATTTTCACAACAAACACTCAAACGCCCATCAGATAAGGGGAAAGTAACATATTTTGAAGTAAAGTTGGTTTTATTTTCTCACATTCTGACCTTCTCCTTAATAATATAAATTCAGAAAAGTATTATTTGCAAATTCTGAATAGAGAAATCATATTAGCATCCAATGACTATCAAAGTACAACCCTGTTCACAGTCGGTTAAATAGTGCTAATGTTGATTTGAAATCATACTTACATGTGATTTCAGGCCGCATATTCAAAGTACCATGGTAAACGACATAGGGAGCGTGTCACAAGTTGTCACTGAACGAATGCGCGAATATAAAACCAACTTGACCTCAATAGATATAATGGCAGGTAAGTTACCTTTTTCGTCCTCGTCGATCTGCAGAGCCACAGAAATGAACTCGAAGGCTTGTTTGTGGTAGTTTCGGATCCGCTCTCCGGTCTCTTCACTGCCGTCGGAGCCGCACTCTTTGGCCCGGGCCGCCATGGCTCGGCAGATCGGCCGAAACAGCCACCGCAGGAGCAGCAACAGCGGCCGCAGCAGCGACACCGGGACCAGGGACAGGGAACGGGTGTAAAAGCGCAGCCGGTTCCCCCGCGCGCTCCCGTCAGACACCGGACCGCAGGCGCGTCCTCCTCTGAGTTTCGCTCTGTGCCCAGAATTCATTCACCCTACTCGGGCTCTCCATACCATAACGGGCCGGGTGTTTGGGGAAAGGAGAGTTTATTCCAGGGCGATGTCCAGCTGTCCGGTTTGTTTTCGCCAGTATCGATCGCGGAAGTCTGCTGTTTGTGTGTTTGGAGCAAAACGGTCTCGCGCTGATGACGTCAAAGACATCGCGTCGCGGGCATTGAGCAACAAATGGTGTTTTCACCTATGGTTTTCACAAAATAAATACCCGTTAGATCTTTCAAGGGGAGAATTAAAGGAATTAAAAGTAAAATAATTAATATTTATGTAGCGCACGGCTTACTATGCAAATTATTAATCATATTCTCAATTTTGTTTCAATATCTCTTTTTTAATATATCCTGAAGTTAAAGCAGCATTATGCTATTTTTTTATTATAATTTTTTACTTTTTTCCCCAGTTTTTAGCCAACAGTCCAGTTTTTTTGCTCTATCTAAATTAATTAATCTCTCTCTCTCTCGCTCTCTCAATTCAATTCAATTCAATAATTGCTTTATTGGCATGAATTTGATTGTACTGTACCATGAGGCATTTTGTTTTTACATTTGATTATTTTGTAGTTTGCTAATATAATAACTAGTAAAGCTTTTTGTAAAGTATTTTTCTATTGCAAGCTGACATTTCTATGTCATTACCTACGTTTATGTGGATCTAATATTTGAATTAATTTTATTTATGTATACATTTTTGGGAGACCTTTATTCAAGTGATCAAAAACGACCCAAAAATGATTGACCCAGATTGATCATCATAAGGAAAAACAACCAATGTCACGCGAATTTTAAAGTTTGGCTGCCGTGATTTGTATGAAGCTTAACACCTCAATAACACTACACACTACAAACAGTCAGAACATGCTTTAAATAATTATTAGACCAATTTTCACACCAGAGCAGAAAAGAAGTCTCTGCAGGCCACGCCCGTTTTAGACCCTACGTCGCGTCATTCAAGCGCGCGTTTTGCGCATGCGCAACGTCCACTGCGTAGAAACCAACAACAAACTATGGCGGACGGTAAGTGCTGTTTCCAAGCTTTGTGCTTTATCTTACCCTCATGAATTGTCCAGTTACTATATTTACTACACTTGTAGATCTCCTCAGTGTTAGAGAGAGTTAAACCTCTGCTTCGTTTCAGTAATGAGCTTTTCTGCAGTGGCCCATTGAATCCCGCCTTTCACTACAGTAGGACTTCACATGCACATATACAAGAATCATAGTGTACTGCAGGCTATAAGTTGTTCAATTGAATATATTTAATATTTCCTGATGGAAGGCATACGGTTTTATTGTGCAGTCGCAAATATGACTAACTTATATGCACAAACACTACTGTAACCGAACGGTTTTATTAAGCTGAGTCATATTAATGAATCACATTAATGTAACGATACCGTTTAACTCTAATATAGATTAATGTGATTTAATAATACATTTTTTTGGCCCTTGCAGAACACACCGATGCCGAGCAGAGCATGGAGGGACACACTCCTGTAAGTATCATGAACTGAAGATCATATAAAGTAAGAGAGTTTGTGTTTATCCTTGTGTTTTTCGGTTCATTTCAGGTCCCAGAAAATCCTCATGCAGAATATGGCCTCACCGAAAACATCCAGGTAAAATGTTTTGCTTTTTGTTATATTGACAAAGTTCTGGTTATATTTGAGAAATATGAGTAAAACGTTGTTCGTTAATGCATGCACAAGTGAAAAACAAGAAGACCAAAACACAACTGAAAACATTTGAAACATTAAAATAAATCAATCAATTAAAATAACTAAAAGATGTTTAAAAAAAAAAGATAATTATGAGTAAAATGTGCAGCTGAGGTATCAGAAATATAGAAAATCCAAATACTGAAATACCTAATAGTTAAATATAGGGCTGCAGGATACTGGAAAAAATCTGACATTGCAATATTTTGTATAAATATTTTATATTTATTGCGACATGAATTCAGTTTCACCAGATGACTTAAACAGCTTTATTGGGGAAGAAGTCTACATTTTAGATTGATTGCTGTAATGTTGTAGAGGAGTGAGTCTCGAATAATATACAACAAATAAAGTACAAGGATAGATAAATACAATATAGCAAAGATAAAAGTTTTATTTATTATCTCTAGTCAGTTTTATTGGATAGTCTAACTGAATTCAGGTACAGATATTGAATAATCAACGATGCGTAGTCTTTATTTCATATAATGTGATCTTTATTAAAGTTACAAACATTATAATTTCTTGTGGCCGGATGTTTTAAACTCTAAAATATCGAAATGTTCACACAGTAACATGCTTTAAGGGACTAGTTCACCCAAAAAGGAAAATTTACTTACCCTTCAGTTGTTTTGAGTTATTAAAATATCTTTTTGTTTTCAGCATAGAAAAGAAAGTGATGAACGTTTGAAACAAATGAAGGGGGAAATGAAAATAGTGAGTGCAGTTTAAATTTTGGGTGAACTATCACTTTGAAAATGCATGCCAGATGACAAACGTTTACTTCATTATGATTAAACCCCGCATAGATTATAATCGACTATATAATCAACTATAATCCCATAACGCATATCCTGCGATGTGACTATTGTGGATGCACACATTGCGATATCGATGCTGACACGATGTATTATGCTGCCCTAGTTAAATATACTTTGCAGACCATTAAAAATATCGACAACAACAATAATACCTAATTAATAATTTCTGAATAATTAATAATAACTTATAAGCTCATTTGGGCAATTTAATCGACCTGTTTTCCAATGGAATAGTTTTTGTTTTTATTGGAAGGCATCGTTTTGGATATATTAATAATATTTGTATATATTATATTTGTATATTATTATTATACCTCGGTCGCATGTATTTGTGTGTTTCTCCAGAGAATAGCGGAGAATGAGAAAACGGCTGAAAAAGTGGGCAAACAGAAGGTGGACCCTCAGACGCTGCAGACTCTTCCCACACGAGCGTATCTGGATCAGACGGTGGTTCCTATTCTGCTGCAGGGCTTGTCGGTTCTGGCCAAGGAAAGGTCTGTATTATTGCATTAAAGGGACAGTTCATCCAAAAATGAAAATTCGGTAACCATTTACTCTCCCTTTACTTGTTTGTGTTTCTTTCTTCTGTTAAACACAAAAGAAGATATTTAGAAGAAAGCTGGTAACAATTTACTTCAATAATATTTGGTTTTTTTGCTATGGAAGTCAATGGTTACAGGGTTTCAACATTCTTCTAAATATCTTCTTTTGTGTTCAACAGAAGAAAGAAACTTTATAGTCAATCTAAATAAATCAAAATGATATTTATTGGGTGAACTTTCCCTTTATCTTCTTGCTGTGTTCTTCACAAACATCATAATTAATTTTTTTGCATAGATTATGATTTCCATCAATGTTTTGAAAGACACTCGAAAAAACAGACATTAATCAAGTGCATTAATAGTGACTATACACTTGTTCAGGTTCCCGAAGTAATTCTTTCCAGCTGTTTTCCCATAGAGATACAGCTAAAGGCCAAGTTATTAGAACTTTTCACAGTATTTCCTATAATATTTTTTCTTCTGGAGAAAGTCTTATTTGTTTTAGTTTGGCTGGAATAAAAGCAGTTTATAATAAATAAACCACAGTTGTCCAATGACTTGCCTAATTAACCTGACTTTACGGTAATTAATAGCTATTAATTAAGCTAATTTAATTAATTTAAGCCTTTAAATTGCACTTTTAGCTAAATATTAGTATCTTGCAAACTAGCTAAATATTATGTCATTTCATCATGCCAAAGACTAAGAAATTAATTAGTAGGAATTAGCATTTAAAACTATTATGTTTAAAAAATGTGTTCAAAAATCATATTAAACAGCACTTGGGAATTAAAATTTACAGGAGGGCTAATCATTTTGCCTTGAACTGCATATAAAAGTAAAATATAAGTAAAGTAAATATAATAAAAAAAATATTTAAATAAAAAAAAAAAAATTGTTAAAGAAAAAAAAGAGCCCTGAATCAAACCAACCAATATGGAAACTTACCACCACATGATTTAAAACAAACAAAGAAACTTTTTTTTTTTAAATTATTTCCTTTTTTATATTACTTTTATTAATAATGAGAGTGGGTGGAGCTGAAGCTCGTTTGGTGTGCTTGTTGTAACTCTTGTTGGTGTAATTTTCAGCAAAGCATCATGGGTAATTGAGTTTTTCTGCACAAATTCCAATGTCAAACATGATTATTTTAAAAATAAGTTACAAAACTTATTAACTTATAACAAAAGAACAAACCATTGATTAGCAACATCAGAGCTCACGGTAAGTCTGTCTTTAAAAGTTTCCACAAGTTTTTGATTAAAAATAAGTTCCCCTGTAGAGTTTTTACTTCTGGAACCTGAATGTAGCGCTGTGACATTATATAAAATAAAATGATTTCAATAATGCGTGGATAAATATATTGTGAAATGTTTTTGTCTAATTAAATGTCCTCCCTTTGATCAATGAAGTATTTAATCTCACTGTCCGTCTTCCTCCAGGCCTCCAAATCCCATCGAGTTTTTAGCAGCTTTCTTACTGAAGAACAAATCTCAGTTTGAGGAGCGGAATTAAAGGCACATCATGGAGGACTTTTGTTTTGTTTTTTTGTGTGTTGTGAATTTAAATGTTACGGTGTCACACTTCACTTTTTTTGGTTTGCACCAACATCACTGTAGTTTTTTTTTAAACTAATAAAACGTTCAAGCAGCAGTTGTATATGTTTTCACTGTTTTTCTTTATTGCTGGGGACCAAAAACAGTATAATGTTTTGGCTGAAGTATTCCCAGAATGTTTCTGTAAAGTTTTAGCTCAAAATATTATTATGCTATGCTCTAAATGCCCTTTTTTAAGTTGAAGTCTCTTTAAATGCAAATGAGCTGCTGCTCCCCGCCCTCATTTCCAGAAGAGGGGCAGGGCTTTTTACAGCTTGTGGCTCAGTTACTCCATGAAGTGAACAAGAAACAAAACTTCTGCATGTTTTAAAGTCTTGTCAGTTTAAACTCTCATGACATTAAGCAAGGAAAGGTGGTTGGGAGTATTAAAGGGGACCTATTATGCAAAAATCACTTTTATAAACGGTTTAAACACAGTTGTGTGGCAACCATCTGTGAATATAACCAGCTTCAAATGGTAAAAATGTATTACTTATATTTTTTTTTATAATCACACTTGATAAAAACAGTCTGCAGAAACACTTTGATTGACATTCTCGAAGCCCCGCCCATTAGTGACGTTTTCTCACTCATTAGTACATTACGTTAGTCCTGTTTTGAATCTGCCACTATGCTGACACAGACATCTGTAGCTCCGCCCTCTTTTGAAAAGAACACAATCTCATTTGAATTTAAAGCGACAGCCACCAAAATGGCACAATTAGGATCAAAGCCTAAAAGGGACAGTTTCAAATACACACTCTAGGGGCATCAAAGACTTATTTTACATGTTGTAAAAAGGGGAATAATAGGTCCCCTTAAAAAATAAGTCAGATACAAAGATTTAACATGATCAAACTATTAAAGTAAAAAAACAACAACACAGTAGTACTTCTAAACATTTTATGCAACAAACTGTTGGAAAATACACACAAATCCAGCTCAGGAAAAATCCTTCATTCTGGTTTATTTGTATACTTTTTTAATTATTATTATTACACGACACCGAGCATTGTGCATGACAATAACAAAGAAGAAAGAAAAAAACATGAACATAAAAAAAACAATTAAAATTTGAATCTGTAGTAAATATAATTTCTTTCTTCAGTATAAAGATAAAACACACTCCGCATTTGCAAAATATTCCTAAACCACCCGCACATGTTTCTCAGGCAGCTCTAATCCATGAACCGTCTCATGAAGCCATATAAAAACCACTGATAGCGATGTTTGTTTCCATCAAGTTTACAGCTAATAAAAAAACAAGAGATTTATAAAGCTGAGAGAGAATCGTACAGTGAATAACTCTCGTAAGCCTAATATAATTACATACCACAAACACAAACCCACACTATGATCGAGTATTTATAGATGCCACTTTGTTAAAGGGATAGTTCACCCAAAAAATGAAAATTCCGTCATCATTTACTCACCTGTAGCTGTTTGAGTTTCTTTTTTTGCTCAGTTGAATACAAAGTAAAGGCCCTGGGTAGGGTTGCACCAGCTGTTCGTAAGTTCTTTCTTAATCTAGAATGTAAAGTCCACACTAGGGGCTTAGCAACTACTAGCTAGTTTGTAACTAATTTGTTCTCACTTCGGCTGCACCATATGCTCTTAAGGCAAACCGTAGTTAGTAGGTCGTAAGCTCTCCGTAAAGTCATGCGTAGTCGCATTGAATGACGTAATATCCAATAGAAAGCATTTAAATCGTTAAACTGCTTTAGAATTTTGCAACTAATGCATCTATATATGACTGTCAAATGAAAATGAAATGACAATGCCGTTCACTCCTGCCCGTAATTATTACATTCAATTGATCTTGTTTGTCTTTGTCCCTTTTCAGTTTTCTATTGGTTGATTTGGTGACGTCAGGCTTTTAAAACAGACGGAAGCGGACTTCTCGCTCTCTCTAATTCCTCTACGCCAGCACAGTTTCTGACGGCTTTATTGTTGTGTTCTCCTTTATACTCTCCTTTTGACATTTGTTTGGAGTGGGGAGTCCCAACCTGCTTTAGGTTTGTTTGGTTGTTATTTATTATGTTGTTGGGCTCCCCATCTCTTGTCATTTTGGATTGCTTTGCTGATTACGTTATGTTAATAAATAATTAGCACATTGTCCGTTGTTTGTTTATGTTACGTTGTCTTAGGATCACGAGCTGTATTTAAGTAGGGGCCGTAACATAATACATTAATTTACAGTCTGTCACTACAGTCGACGCACACACCTGCATCGTGAGCCGTGAATACACAGAATAAGTTATCAAAACATTCAACTTTATTTCTTTTTATATGCTACATATGAAAGAGGAAAGAGCAGGAAGAAAAACTCAGCCATGAAGAAATTCTCGCTTTAATTGATGGATACAATTAACACAAAACACTCCATGAAAGATAATTAAACTGAAAAAAAATGTGAGATTTGGGACGAAAATGAGGCTGTGTGTAGAAGGAGATCATTCTTCATTATTATCGTGAGCTCCTCAATGTAATCTGATCTCGCGGTCATCTCTTTTCTACCGTTATACATGGGGGGAGGCTGCCATAAATATTTAGTTGGAACGTAGTGTTACGTTTAAACAAAGTTGAGTGGCACAACACAGAAATATCTAGTAGTGTGTAAATCAGAGATGCCCAAACTAGGGCCCACGGGCCAAAGTTGACCCATGGTAACCTTTGATTTGGCCCATGCACCATTCCATCTGAGGAAGAAGAATGAGGGGGATGGTTTAGAGATTGTCAATTCAAATTTAACGTAACCCTTTGTTTGTTTTAAGCTTTGTTTGTTTGTTAAAAGCTAACTGAAATTAAATGCTTTAATTAAATGGTGTAAATTAATCAGACTTTGTTTAAATCTATATACTGTCACCTGACCTGCAGAGACTTTGGTGAGCAAATCAAGTCAAAGGCAGATTCTGGTTGACTAGTGTATTCAGCATTGAACTCCACTGTGTTATAAACGTGATTGTTTGGTTTTATTGCAATAAGTTGTCATTTAAAAAGTTATACTGCATTAGTTAATATGATTTAAAGTAATGGTTTCTTTTATTTTGAAATGTTATGAAATAAATTACCCATGGCAACTTTAATGTAATATAGTTTGGTAATTACCTTCAGCCCACGGCTCTCGATAATATTTGGTTTTTGGCCCTTCATACTTAAAAGTTTGGGGACCCCTGGCGTAAATTGTATCTTAAAGGATCTTAAAGGAGTCCCTTTACTAGGTTATGTTTTAACTTACTCACTGCTGGTGCAACCGGTATACAGTTGAAGTCAGAATTATTATCCCACCTGTATATTTTTTTTCCCCAATTTCTGTTTAACGGAAAGAATATTTTTTTTATTGAGTTTTTGCATTTAGAAGAAAGTAATTCTTAACAGTGTGCAACCACTTGAGTAAATCCTGAGTAAATTTCACTTTTGGGTGAACTGTCCCTTTAAGGAAAATGTATATAGTTATTGACCTGAATCTCGAGTAATAAATGCAGTTTTGTCTCAGTAACTCGGTGTGCACTTTTTCGATGGCACTGAAAAAAACAATAAAGCAAGGCACCAATGTTTTCTATGAGCTGCAGACCTGATCCGAGTCGTGAAGAAAATAATAATGGAGCGACGACGAGGCTCACATTCCCAGTGTGTGCATTTCAACAGTACCTTTGACGAGTTTCTAAATCTATGTAAACCAAAGAAAACAAATTGTAAAAATTGGTGATTATGATTACTTGACTAGGGCTGGGTGATACAGATCGGAAATAATGCCGTCATCATCAACTTTACAGCAGTTTATAATCAGGATGCATTTCATTTTAACATGAACTAAATGCAAAAAGCATCCATTAACCCTTTAAAAAAACATTAAAATACTCATTGTGGGGGAAAACACTTGGAGTGCCACTGGGCGTTATTACAGGACCGTTGAAGTTTTATGACTTTAACAAAGAATGATATTGTAATCAAAGTCAATGAAGTTACTATATATCAGGGGTTCTCAATCTCGGTCCTGGAGGTCCGGTGTTTTAGCGCCAACCCCAATCAGACTCACCTGGGCTAGCTAATCAAGCTCTTACTAGGATTTCTAGAAACATCCTTGCAGGTGTGTTGAGGCAAGTTGGAGCTAAAATCTGCAGAACACCGGACCTCCAGGACCGAGTATGAGAACCCCTGCTGTATATGATTCCTCGCCAGATAAAAGTACTATGTTTTCTATAGTTAATTATTGGTAGTGGTATTTGTTTATATGAAAAACTATAACATAATATATAATAACAGAAATGCTATTTTGTTTTAAAACAGGTTTATTCATTAACGTTAATGATTCTTCAACACCAAAAGTATTGGTCATTGTATTAATATTTTATTTTTATATTTATTACATAAAAAAAACTATACCAACATGTTAACTCAAATTAATTGTATAAAATAAAGGCATGCAAGGATGTTGGAGAACATTTTTTTAACTGACTGACAGAAAATTGACTAATAAAATAGTCAAAATATTTTTTTCTGCCATTTTTGGTAATGAAGTAAATGAGAAAGACTATTAAAATATTACTGTATTAACATTTTATATGGATACCTGTTTCAGCCACAGGATAAAAATAAACAATGTAAATCCTCAACTTTTCCTTCACAGTGGGGTATATGCACACAGACTTTTAATTTTCAGACAGCCAGCCCAACGGCTTCCGGTCTTTCCATTACAAAATTGCCACATTTAAGATCTGTTTTCTTTAAAAGTCGGGCAAGAAGCACTGCACGGAGGCTCAGTGGTTAGCACTGTAGCCTCACAGCAAGAAGGTCACTGGTTCGAGTCCCGGCTGGGTCAGTTGGCATTTCTGTGTGGAGTTTGCAGGTTCTCTCCGTGTTGGCGTGGGTTTCCTCCGGGTGGTCCGGTTTCCCCCACACTCCAAAGACATGCACTATAGGTGAACTGAATAAACTAAATTGGCCGTAGTGTATGAGTGTGTGTGTGAATGTGAGAGTGTATGGGTGTTTCCCAGTACTGGGTTGCAGCTGGAAGGGCATCTGCTGCATAAAACATATGCTGGATAAGTTGGCGGTTCATTCCGCTGTGGCGACCCCTAATGAATAAAGGGACTAAGCCGAAGGAAAGTGAATGAATGAATTTACCCCAGTATTTTCAATGGAGTTTCTGCTGTAGCCTGCTTCCACTGACAGCGCTAGAGTTTACGCAGTCTATCGTCACGTGTTATGCTTGAACAACTAAATGAATGCTTAAGTTTATTTAACTGATTGTTTTTTAATTGCATTACAATGTCGATGCTGTAAAAGGAACCTTATAAAATTTTAAATAGTCACAGAAACCTTTAGAAGTTTACCATTGGCTGAAAAACACTAGCTGTGCATATAACCCATTGCTTTTTTATAGAGGACAACCGAACGTTCTTACAATTCGGTTATTTTAAGAATTCTGAGTTCAGAATTTAGAATTTTGACATTTTTTCTTGGAATTCTGCAACAGAATTTTAAAATAATAATAATAATAATAATAATAATAATAATAATACAATTAAACAATTATAATATTTATAGATTATGATATTATAATTATAATAATTACTATAATTATAATAAATATTTTAATCTTAAACTTCTGACTTTTCTTCCCTGATATTGTGAATTTATATGAGAGGGAAAAAGTTAGAATTGTGAGATAAAAACCTGCAATCAATTTTTTTAGGCTTCCAATATTTCATACTCTTCCGATGCATCCTTTCTTTCTATCTATCCTAAAACACAGTTCAGTCTGTTTTTTGGTCTGTTTTACAGTCAAACATTACGTTGATGATTTTGAGTCTACCTACCTGAACAAAACCTACCAGGAACATCGGATTTTCAGTGTTTCATCGAGGTCACATTTATGTCTTTGTGAATTAAATGTAACTTCTTAATATTGCAGTTTGGTACTGATGATTTTTGGCAATCCTAAAATATTCATGTTTCATGTGAAATGTCATTTCCCTGTTCTTTTTATTTAAAAAAATGTTGAATTACGTAAAGTTACAGTTGAAGACAAAAGTCATTAGTCCTCCTGGGAAATTATTCTTTTTCAAACCTTTCCCTACACACATTTCTAAACATAATAGTTTTAATAACTAATATCTAATAACTGATTTCTTTTATCTTTGCCATGATGACAGCACATAATATTTCACTAGATATTTTTCAAGATACTAGTATTCAGCTTAAAGTGACATTTAAAGGCTTAACTAGGTTAATTAGGCAAGTCATTGTATAATAGTGGTTTGTTCTGTGGACAATCGAAAAAAGGGAGCTTTTTTGCTTAAAGGGGGCTCCTAATATTGACCTTAAAATGCATTAAAAAATTACAGACTGCTTTTATTCTAGTCGAAATAAAACAAATAAGACTTTCTCCAGAAGAAAAAATGTTATAGGAAATACTGTGAAAAATTTCTTGCTCTGTTAAACATCATTTGGCAAATGTTCAAAGAATTCACAGGAGGGCGAATAATTGTGACTTCAACTTTATGCCAAAATCTGTTTTTATAAATCTGGGTCAGTGTTAGTAACCCTTAAATAAAAAACTAGCTGGAAAACCTGTATTTGTGTCATTCGTTTATTATGCTTGAACCTACCGAACACGTAGGCCACATTTACTGAATCTAGCAGCATTTACCCTTTTTTCTTTGGAAGTCGTCGTTGTTTGAGAAGAAAAAGACACCTTTCTTTAACGTTTACCGTGTAAAAAAAAAAAAGCAAAACTACTTGTAAACTCCACAGTGCTGATGTGAGCGAAACCAAAATGCCGGACAGCAGAAGTGAAGATGGTTTGATATTTTTACAGGTGTGCTGGACTCACCGAGAGCGTCTCAGAAACAGAGTGTTTGACCTGACGAGGGCTCTTAAAAGTCTGTCAGATGTAGTACTGATGCGCTGCCAGGCTGTCCATGAAGGGCCGCACCAGATTATCTGTGGAGAAGTAGAAGACCAGGCCGAAGGTGATGGAGATGGGCAGAGCTGGAAGAGCCTTCTTGAAGATGGCCAGCAGGAGGAGCGTCAGACACAGACCCTACGACACAAACACACAGCAGCACAGTTAAACTAGATTACACTAGACAGTTACACGTTTCAATCAGGGGCAGATTTAGTGATTTGGGGGCCCTAAGCAATTCCAGCCATGGGGCCCAACAGCCCTATGTATCTATCCATCTGTCTATCTATCTTCATCCATCCATCCATCCATCCATCCATCCATCAATTTATCTATCTTCATCCATCTGTCTATCTATCTATCTATCTATCTATCTATCTATCTATCTATCTATCTATCTATCTATCTATCTATCTATCTATCTGCCATCTGTCCGTCCATCTATCTATCTATCTTCATCCATCTATCCATTCATCTGTTCATCCATCTGTCTATCTACCTATCTATCTATCTATCTATCTATCTATCTATCTATCTATCTATCTATCTATCTATCTATCTATCTATCTATCTATCTATCTATCTATCTGTCATCCATCCATCCATCCATATATCTATCTGTTCATTCATCTGTCTCTTCATCCATCCATCCATCTATGTCTATCTATCTCTGTCTATGTTCATCCATCTATCTATCTATCTATCTATCTATCTATCTATCTATCTATCTATC
>CAIGQV010019186.1:5093787-5112134 GCA_903798115.1 Danio jaintianensis | reverse complement strand
AACCCGTTGCCTAAAAGTGACAAAGTGAGTAAACCTGTTGCCTAAAAGCGACAAAGTTGACTACTTAATAAATGAGTAAACCTGTTGTTCTTTGGAACTTTTAAGTTGACTTAAAAAAAATTATAATTACGCAGTTTATTTACTTATATTTAATGCAACAGATTTTACTCACTTATTTATTACTTATAAGGGAAGTCAACTAATCACTTTAAAAGGAATAGGTTTACTCACTTTCTATAAGTCAATGAATCGCTTTTTTACAACGTGTTGTACTCATAGGTTTTACATTTTTTAAAAACCATTTCAAGGTCGATATTATTAGCCCACCTTAAGCAATATTGTTTTCAGATTGTCTACAGAACAAACCATCTTTATACAGTGACCTGCCTAATTACCCTAACTTGCCTAATTAACCTAGTTAAGCCTTTAAATGTCACTTTAAGCTGAATACTAGTATCTTGAAAAATATCTAGTCAAATATTATGTACTGTCATCATGGCAAAGATAGAAGAAATCAGTTATTAGAAATGAGTTATTAAAACTATTATGTTTAGAAATTTGTTGAAACAGAAATTGGAAAAAAAATATGCAGGGGGCTAATAATTCTGACTTCAACTGTACATTTAACCCTTTATGATAAGCAAACATTTGAAAACTTTGACTTTACTAACATCTCTGAGCATCGTCCAGAATGAAGAATAATCCCCGTATTGTATCTGTTGCTCCTGCAGGACGTTTGTATATTCGCTGCTGACTAAAGGCCGTCCGTCGCCTCTCCACATCGTGGTCAGTGCGGTGGTCTTCTGTTCGGTCAATGGCATTCTGCAGGGTCACTACATGCTGCACTGCACACAATACAGCAGCGATTGGCTCACAGACACACGCTTCATCACCGGTACAGCATCACTTCTCTTTCACCTCATAAATCACTCATTCACACGCAGTCAATGAAGGCTGCTGCTGCACTGGTTACAACCAGTGTTGGGTAAGTTACTTCAAAAACGGAATTAATTACTGACTCAAATTGTATTTGAGTTACTTTTAGAATTACTTTGTCTGAAATTTAGTAAAGGGCGACACGGTGGCTCAGTGGTTAGCACTGTCACCTCACAGCAAGAAGGTCGCTGGTTTGAGTCCCGGCTGGCCCAGTTGGCATTTCTGTGTGGAGTTTGCATGTTCTCCCTGTGTTGGCGTGGGTTTCCTCCGGGTGCTCCGGTTTCCCCCACAGTCCAAAGACATGCGCTATAGGTGAATTGAATAAACTAAATTGGTCATAGTGTATGTGTGTGGATGAGTGTGTATGGGTGTTTCCCAGTACTGGGTTGCAGCTGGAAGGGCATTCACTGTGTAAAACATATGCTGGATAAGTTGGCGGTTCATTCCGCTGTGGCGACCCCTGATAAATTAGGGACTAAGCCGAAGGAAAATGAAATGAAATTTAGTAAATTAGTTACTCGGTAAGTGATTTAATTACCCCTTTAGTAATTTAGAAACAAAAAAATACTTTTTATTTATTTATTTATAGCCACAGCCATATCACCCTGCCGCACAAGCCCTGTTACTCACTGAAGCTAAGCAGGGCTGAGCCTGGTCAGTGCCTGTATGGGAGACCACATGGGAAAACTAGGTTGCTGTTGGAAGTGGTGTTATTGAGGCCAGCAGGGGGCGCTCAACCTGCAGTCTGTGTGGGTCCTAATGCCCCAGTAAAGTCAAGGGGACACTATACTGTCAGTGGGCGCCGTCCTTTGGATGAGACATTAAACCGAGGTCCTGACTCTCTGTGGTCATTAAAAATCTCATGGCACTTCTCGTAAAGAGTAGGGATGTAACCCCGGTGTCCTGGCCAAACTCCCTCCATCGGCCCTTATGATGTGGTGTGGAGAGACCCCCCTCATGATTGTGAAGCGCTTTGGGTGTATGGCCAAACACAATAAATGCGCTATTACTTACTATAATGCAAAATATCTGAAAAATACTGATTAAACAATAAATACAAAGGCTTAACTAAGTTAATTAGGCAAGTTAGGGTAATTAGGCAAGTCATTGTATAACGATGGTTTGTTCTGTAGACAATCGAAAACAAATAATGCTTAAAGGGGTTCATAATATTGACCTTAAAATGTTTTTTTTTTGGTTTTTTTTAAACTGCTTTTATTCAAGCCGAAATAAAACAAATAAGACTTTCTCCAGAAGAAAAAAATATTATAGGAAATACTGTGAAAAATTCCTTGCTCTATTAAACCTCATTTGAAAAAATATTTCCGCTTCTCTGAATTTATAGCTTATATTTTTATGAACGAATTTCAAATTGTATTTTTCTTATGCAAATGCAATCATATTCTTCTTTAGTTAAAAAATAGAAATATTCAGCAAAATACATATTACTCTGCCTCTCTGAATTGATTTCTACAGAACGGTATATGTAGTGTTTAATGCAAGTATATTATAAGTAACGATAATCAAATTACCTAAAAATGAAAAGCAGTCCCTTTACTTTATTCATTTTCTTTTCGGCTTAGTTCCTTTATTAATCTGGGGTCGCCACAGCGGAATGAACCGCCAACTTATCCAGCATATGTTTTACGCAGCGGATGCCCTTCCAGCTGCAACCCATCACTGGGAAACATCCATACACACTCATTCACACACCTACACGGACAATTTAGCTGACCCAATTCACCTATAACGCATGTCTTTGGACTTGTGGGTGAAACCGGAACACCCGGAGGAAACCCACGCCAACACGGGGAGAACATGCAAACTCCACACAGAAATGCCAACTGACCCAGCCGGGGCTCGAACCAGCGACCTTCTAGCTGTGAGGCGATTGTGCTACCCACTGCGCCACCACGTCGCCCAGTCCCTTTACTTTATCAACAGAAAAAAAGTCGTTTAATTACAGTAACTAATTAAACCCAACACTGGTTTCAATTCACATAAACACTCCATACGCGCACTCAAATAATGTTTCTTACAGGTTTGTTGGTGTTTTTCTGTGGAATGGCCATCAATATCCACAGTGACTATATTTTACGAAACCTGAGGAAACCTGGAGAGGTCAGCTATAAAATCCCTAGAGGTCAGTATATCTTCATGACCAGCTCATGTTATAGTCAAACTGATTCAGGACTATAATTAGGAGTAAAAATGTTACTTATTCTACCATTCTCCCTAACATTTCCCTTTCTTCTAAGATTTAAACGGCCAATCTACAAAATATTTCTTTATTGATTGATCTCTCTAACTATTTGAAACACATACAATAATACATACTAGTAACTGCATGGAATATCCTACCAACAACACATAGTACCCTAGCAACCCTGAGGAACAGGCGGGGTTTCATTCGCCATATTGACTGCTACACTTTTCCCCATTCAAAACTATACGAGTGACATGTCTTGTGTATTCTATAGTCTTTGACTTTAAGCAGCTCCCTAGAAACCATTGCACCATTTAAGTACAATAGCAACAATATATCTAAACTTTAAAACTTCTTCGAATGGATTTCTCAAGCCAATATCAACATTTTCTTATTCATCTTTTCCTCTATCTAATGATATACGTTCAGGAGGGCTATTTGAGCTGGTGTCCGGCGCGAACTTCTTCGGGGAGATTGTTGAATGGTGCGGATACGCCGTGGCCAGCTGGTCATTTCCTGCTTTCTCCTTCGCCCTGTTCACCGTCTGCTCCATCGGGCCTCGAGCCTATCATCATCACAGGTGCTGTACAGACACCAGACCTGCTCCAAAAACATCAAGCTGCTCCTTAATATTATAATAACATATAATTCTGTCAAAAGCAACAGCAATTTGTTTATTTTTCAACATATTTTAACAAGGGACAGTATACAATAATGAACATTCCCTAAGAATGTAAATGTACCCAAATTAGCCCAAAGACTAGTTCTCATCGGTGGTCCCTTAGCCAGATGTTTAAGGCCATACCAATAAAAATACAAAGAATAATGTTTATGCTTACATTATGTACAGTAAATAAAAACAATATTTGTTTTAACAGAACAACTGGATATACTCAAAGTTTAGTTAACCTAATTCACTGTAAAAAAGAAAAATGCTGGGTTCCACACAATTCCATTATGTTGTCCCAACATAAATCAATCAAGTTCACTTAATCGTTTTTACAAACGTAATTAAACATAAAACAATTAAGTTGCTTTACTTCAGTTGGTTGCAAAAAGCAAAACAATTTTTGCATAAATATATTATTTATTACTATACTTTATTTATAAGTGTAAAACTTATGAAAATAAATAAATGTGAAAATACATACTAATATTAATGAATACAGTATACAAATAAATACTATATTAAGAATCCTAAACATCACTGCAGAGCGTCGTACAGTGGGGAAAAGAAGAATTGAACATGTCACTATTTTTCTCAGAAAACATATTTCTAAAGGTGCTGTTGACTAGATGTTCGTAACAACCAAAGAAATAAATATATGAAAAGAAAACAAAACTAATTCGTTTACAAATGAAGTTATGTGTGATAAAATGAAATGACGCAGGGAAAAAGTATTGAACACATGAAGAAAGGGAGGCGTAGAAAGGCAGTGAAAGCCCAGACAGCAGCTGAAATCTCTCAGTAGTTCTTCAGCAACCCTCTGCCCTTCCTCAGTGTAAATGAATATTAGCTGCTTCAGTCCAACATCTACATTAGCAGGAGGATGAAGATGAAACCAGGGTGGACATTTCAGCAAGATAATGATCCAAAACACAGCCAAGGAAACTCTCAAATGCTTTCAGAGAAAGAAAAAGAAAAAAAATCAAGCTGTAGAATGGCCCAGCCAATCACCTGACTCTAATCCAATAGAAAATATTACATCTTATTAATCTTACTACACATAATTTAATTTGTAAACCTATCAGATTTGTTTTCTTTGCATATATGGATTTCTTTGGTTGTCATCAACATCTGGTGAAAATTTCAAGTCAACAGCACCTTTAGAAATATGTTTTCTGAGAAAAAAGGTGACGTGTTGAATACTTATTTCCCCCACTGTAAATATATGACCCCAACACGATCTCACGGCAATTCGTAACTTTTTGATTAAGTGGCTAATTCGTATGAAATTGTACGATCTCATTTGTACAATTTAGTACGATTTGCTGATCCCCCAATGACGGTTGGGTTTAAGGGTGGGGTTGGGTGCCACGCTTTCTTTTTAAAATCGTACATTTTCATGTGACTGAACTCGTACGAATTCGTGCAAATTAGCCACTAAACTGACAAAACGTAAAATAGTTACTAAAACCTCCTCTTTTTCCCCCACAGGTATTACTTGGAGAAATTTAAGGATTACCCCAAATCAAGAAAGGCCGTGATCCCTTTCCTGCTATAAGAAGAAATCAAAAAAAGAAAAACATTCTAAAATAAGTGCACGGACCCAGCCATCAAACACCAGAGATGTTTTCACTCTCATAGCCATATATAACACAGAGACATTTCTCCATTTCTTGTATTTATTTATTTTAAATACATCTTTACATCTGTACAAAGTGAACAAAGTTAACTGATCTACACACACACACACACACACACCTTTCTTGTCAGAAACAACTGATCAGTAATAAATGATTATAACCAGTCAAGTATCACTACAAAAGTGTTTTTCCCTCATTAAATTATTCATTCCTTCATCGTTTATAATCAGCAGATTTGATTTCAGAGATTATAAAATAATAAGTCTCATCTGTGTGCATCAGAAACAGTGTATTTCTGTCACCCGATCGACATTAATGCACTTGAAAGAACTGTGATAAGAAACTCAAACACACACATATCTGTTACTCTCCTGGATCTGCCTTGTTTGTGAGCTGCCGTTCAGACTGTACTGAATTCTTCATGGCCTTTTGCATGATCCACGTGCAGAAATGGATTCCAGCGAACGCACCTCCGGCAACCAAAAACCAGTTCTTCCTGAGCCAGCTGTGGTTTCTCATCCTCTCCTTGGTGCCCAAAAGGGTTTTCAGGAAAGGAGGAGAGATTCGGGACCTGCAAATGCAAGCAGGAAGATTAATAGACTTGACGTTTAGCCAACAGTGAAGGTTTAAATAACTCTGCTACCAGAAACTAAAATATAGAAGCTATTTTTATATACAGTTGAAGTCAAAATATTAAGCCCTCCAGTGATTTTTCTTTTTGTTTTTTTGTTTTTTAGATAGAATAAAAACAGTTTTTAATTTTTTTAGAACCATTTTAAGGTTAATATTATTAGCCCCCTTAAGCAATACATTTAACTTAATAATAATAATAATAATTCCTTATATTTATATAGCGCTTTTCTGGACACTCAAAGCACTTTGCAAATTTTTTGGGGGAATCTCCTCATCCACCACCAGTGTGCAGCATCCACCTGGATGACACGACGGCAGCCATATTGCACCAGACCGCACACCACACACCAGCTGATTGGTAGAGAGGAGACAGAGTGATGAAGCCAGTTATCATATGGGGATGGTTAGGAGGCCATGATGGCATCAGAGGCCAGAGGGTAAATTTGGCCTGGATGCCGGGGTTAAGCCCCTACGCTTTTTCTAAGGACATCCTGGGATTTTTAACGACCACCTCGGTCGGGACCTCGGTTTAACATCTCATCCGAAAGACGGCGCTCACTGAGCATTATAGAGTCCCCATCAATATACTGGGGAGTTACGTCGGCACCAATAGGCTAGTGGTTTGAGCGTTAACACATAGCACTAAGGTGTTAACGGCGACCCGAGTTCGATTCCCAGCACGAGGTCCTTTGCCGATCCTTCCCTTCTCTCTGCTCCCCACACTTTTCTGTCTAATCTCCACTGTCCTGTCCATTAAAGGTAAAAACCAAGAAAAAATTATTATAAAAAAATATATATATACTGGGACTGCATTAGGACCCACACAAACTGCAGGTTGAGCGCCCCTAATGGCCTCACTAACACCACTTCTGGTAGCAACCTAGTTTTCCCATGTGGTCTCCCATCCAGGTACTGACCAGGCGCAGCCCTTCTTAGCTTCAGTAGGCGACCATGGGAGAGTTGCAGAGAGCTAGCTGCCGACTTTAAATCCTTCAAGTGTGAATCACCCAGGACAGAAGTAAAAAAAATTTTTTTACATTTAAAATCATAAAAAGACACATTTACAATTGTACAAAAGTTTCAACAAAAAAAACTACTACTTGCGTAAAACTTAAGATTAGTTCATACCAAGCTTATTTTCATTTAGCTTAATCTGATTTACATGAAGTTGGAATAAAAATTAAAACCACTAGTTTAACAAGGCATGACAAAACGTTTGTCTAAAATGTTCAAATTAAAACAAAAACATAACAATATAAAAGAAAATAAAAAAACAATGTGTGGCAAATTTGCCCAGCAGAAATAGAAAACTGCCATCATAAACCTGCACTCTCTACACTTTGACCAAATCTGACATTACTAAGAAAGTCCTCTTATCTTCACAGATAAGATAAAACACACAGCTTTCACCATGCAGAGGAAAGAGCAGCATGTGCGTTCATTTATATTCACATGTGCACAACTACAAACTGGGACATGAACCTGAGTGACTGATAACAGATTACGCATGCGCACACACACATACCTATGTGCCAGTTAAAGAGATAGAAGATTTTTTGCTGAAACTGTCATAATTTGTGATTCATAAAATCAGCAATGACATTACATTATTAACCCTTGTGTACTGTTCAAATGTACTACCCTTTTGTTATGTTTGTGGCTGTTTTTGCCCCATTGACTATGGAAGTCATATGAAGACATTTTTTTGATTGCAAAGCCATGACGCAACAATCAATCATGCATGATTATATGCTTAGTTTTCATAGTGGGGAAGAGGTAAAACTTTACATTTTTACTGTCGATCATCTGTTGGTGGCATTAACCCTTTAGTTAGGATTGTGCAAAATATATCTGGCTTTAATATAGTTGTATGGAGTAAAACAGCAGATTATAGTGTGTGTGCATAAATACACTTACTATGTTCTGAGAGCTGAGCTGCTTATTTATAATTTTCTCAAACATATCAAGGTAAGTGTGCAAAAGTCTCTCTTACACTCACACTACACTCCATATAACCATATAATTTTAAGCCAGAAATTAAGCTTTTTTTTTTTTTGCACAGCAACTGATAATAAACAGTAAAAATTACAATTTCTACCTCTTTCCAACAGGGAAAACCAGCAACAATCAAGAATGCATGATTACATGGTGTCATGGCTTTACAATCAAAAATATGTCATTATAATGGAAGTCAAAGGGGGGCAAAAACAGCCCTGAACATAACGAAAGGGTAGTCAATTTGCCCAGAGTGTATTGTTGAATTTTTTTAAAGTTTCAAAGCATTTTACCAAAATATGTGTCAAAATAAGATGTCACCAAAAAAACAGGCAACCACGGACTTCAAAAGTATGAACAACAGATACTATGGACGTCAATGGTTACAGGTTTCCAACATTTTTCAAAATATCTTCTGTGTTTAAAAGAAGAAAGAAACTCATAAAAGTCAAATATGATTAAATAATGAGAGAATTTCGGGTGAACTCTCCCTTTAATATCTGGCTACGGTCCATACATTCTTATGAAAGAAAAAAACATTCAGTTTATGCAAGAAAAGGAACATTGTTTACCGCATTAATGTCTTTAAACCACTTAAAGCCTGAGCACAAGACCTCAGTCATGGATTTGCAATAAAAAAAAAAAGTCATTATAATGGAAGTCAATGAGGCAAAAACAGCCCCGAACATAATGAAGGGGTAGTCAATTTGCCCAGAGTGTATTGTTGAGTTTTTAAAATGTTTTTTACCAAAATATGCGTCAAAATAAGATTCGTCACCAAAAATCATTCCATTTGCTGAAAAACAGAAAGTTGTGGCCAAAATTAAGGCTCAAAATCACCCCAAAGTTGATAAAAACATCTGAATGTGCGAATATAAAACCAGCTTTACCTCAATAACTACTACAGTCACCTGCAGTTACTCCTGGTCTCTGGTCTTCTTGCTCTTCTTCTCGGGCAGAGGGGGCAGAGCCGGCGCGGGCTGAGTGACGTACGACACGATGCCCGGTTCGGGAATATATCCGTCGTCTCTGCCCTTCTTCAGCAGCGGGTTGGATTTGATCGAGTACCAGCCCCAGTGAAGCAAGCTGAGGCCAGGGACCATAACAAGCAGCACTTTATAGTTATTCCAGAATCTCCGGAGCTCACTCATGTCTATCAACACGTGAACAAACTGATGCCTGAACAGTAGAAGGAGAGGAGAAGATGATTTTAGGCTTTTGACATCACATTAATTAGTGCAGTTAAAACAAATTGCCTTAGTCAGGGTTCAAGGTCGATCGCAGTTGGAGGGATCTTAGCATTCAATAGAGCACGGTGGTATATCTCACGAGTGTTATTTTATATTTGTGTTTGTGCTAGTGGGAAGAATATCGTTAGTTATTAAGTGAAAGTGTTTTGCATTTAAGTTTGCATTTTAAACATTGTCCATTCATTCATTCATTCATTTTCTTTTCGGCTTAGTCCCTTTATTAATCTGGGGTCGCCACAGCGGGATGAACCGCCAACTTATCCAGCATATGTTTTACGCAGCGGATGCCCTTCCAGCCGCAACCCATCTCTGGGAAACATCCATACACACCCATTCACTACGGACAATTTTAGTTTACCCAATTCACCTATACCGCATGTCTTTGGACTTGTGGGGGAAACCGGAGCACCCGGAGGAAACCCACGCGAACACGGGGAGAACATGCAAACTCCACACAGAAATGCCAACTGACCCAGCCGAGGCTCGAACCAGCGACCTTCTTGCTGTGAGGCGAACGTGCTACCCACACGCCACCGCGTCGCCCCATTGTCCATTCATTTTCCCTAATTTATTTTTTTTCCCCAATGGATCTTATTTCCTATTTTTCTATGCTACCTCTTGACTGACCTGTCTTCCCCTGAAATGGTCGGAGGGGTCCAATTTCGCTGCATGTAACAGTGTTGTGACAAATAAAGGCTCATCATCATAATGAAGTGAGCTTTACACAGGTGAGTGGGCTTGACAAACCACCTGTAGATACACTTAAAAAAACACGTCCCCCTCCTAACTCTAGCACTTAATTCTCTGAGCACTAACACTGAGGACTATACAGTTCATCTGTATAATTAGCACTTCTTGTGTGTATTGCCTCTTCTTGTTGAATCTCTGAATGCCTCCTCAATTGTAAGTTGCTTTGCACAAAAGCGTCTGCTAAATGACTAAATGTGTAAATGTAAAAGTTCCAACTCTCAGCCAGTTTCCCTGAATTTTCACGGACTTTCACTGACTAAAAGATGAATTTCCATGACCTATATTTATAATAATGAGCAGACAAACAAGAAAATATATCTTTTATCGCATGCTATCACATCGCTTCTGTTTCAGACAGAAGCCTGAAACAAAGCCTGAAACAAAGCTGGACCTCAAGTCAGATTGAATTGCACAGGATCTTATCTAGTCCATAATAACATTAATTAAAACATTAAACAATGATTCATTTACACAAATCTAAAAACTTAAATACATGACCAGTTGCAGAGGCTAAAACAATCTGAACTTTAATAGTAATTCGCAACCTATTAAGCTACATTTTTAATTCTGTCAGAAACTACTTACGGTAAAAAGAATATTAATTATAACTAGCTAATAGGGCTGAACGATATTGGAAAAATTTGACATTGCAGTATTTTTTTTCTCTGCGATGTATATTGCGATATAATTACGATTTCCCCAGATGACTTAAAAAGCTATTTGCAAAGTCATTACTTTAGATTTTGATTGCGATGGTTTTGGAGGGGAGTGAAATATAAATATATTTTAATGTAATTTATTATATACATATAATAAAGTACAGTCATAAATAAACACAATGGAGCAAATATTAGAGTGAAATGAACAGTGCTTTGTGGTTTTCTGGAGAGAGAAACCGTATTCAGGTACAGAAATGCAATAATCAAATGTAAAATAACATTGCACAGTCTTGATCATATAAATAATTCAATTAAATTAATCTTTATTAAACTACTAAAATGATTTAAACTCTCTTCAAATGTTCATGCAGTCACAGGCCCTAAAAACACATGCAGATGATAAACTTTCACTCTATTATGGTTCAATTCTGCAGTGTCTCCACAAATCTCGTGTGTTTTGACCTGTGGTCTATAATTTCAACTCAGCATTGCCTATCATTGACTATAGCGGACGCGCACATTACGATATCGATACTGAAACCATAGACTGAAACGATATATTGTGCAGCCCTACCTAACATTATACAGGCCCGTAGCCAGGGGGGGGTTCACGTGGTTCGAAAGACCCACCCCTCACTGACAAATGTTCAGAATTTGTCCCACACACGAGCTCATTTGTCCTATTTTGACTGCTATGCCATAATAAATTGTGAAAATAACCAAGAGGAATCCTCTTTTGGCTGTTGCTTCAGCTTGACTGAGGACAGTGGAATGTGCTGGCCAGTTTGTGTTTGCCTAATAAATGACAATAGGCTAGTTTTTAATTTAAAACTTGAACAGCATGCTTTTCTTTAATGATATATGATGTAATAATTTTGTGTTTGAAAAATAAGTATTATTCTCATATGTTTTTCTTCTAAATCTTTAGGAAATGTTTTTGGTACATCAAAAACGTGGTTGATGACCATCTGACAAGCTAATCCAGCAAAAAATAGTGCTTAAAGTATTTAAACCTCAATAATTAAATAGAAAACTATATAATTAAAAATACATTTTAAAAAGTATAATAATTACTATATAATAAAAGAAAATAAAAGACCCACCCCTTTCCTGTATAAACCACTGTGAAAGTATGTGTTGTTACTTCTGCGCGTTTTTTAAGATTAAGATATGCTTAAGATTGTAATATTACTTTCATGATATGCCAGAAGTGTCTTTTCTACCTGTGACAACATTTTCCAATTTAGACGGAGTATTATTGTATAGCGGCGTCATTTATTACTTTGACAAGTGTAGTAGTAAATACACGAGGTGAGAAATATTGTATCTGTTTGGTTATAAAGTGTGTGGTGCACATGGCATAACTTTATCTGTGATTATTTCACTCACCTTCAGGTTTTAGTTTTTACTCACGCCGCCACCATTTTGGGTCCTGTCGAAGGAGACACATAGGTAGCCGCTAATTGTCCTGACTAAAAATAATACTAGCAACATTTCTCTTCTTCTTCTTCTTCTTCTTGTTTTATTGGCGGTTCGCTTTCTTAAACAGAGCATTACCGCCATCTACTGTGGGAATTGGATCAGAGACTCATATGCCTTTACCTCTAGAGTCTTTAAGACCCGAGCCTTCAATGTTGCTGCGTGTTCAGCTCCTCCATCAACAAGCTCAAGTCCTTCACAACCCAGAGAGAAAGGAAGATAGTAGAAGGGAGGAGAAAGAATAATAAGCAACATTTCTCATTAAATTTGGATATTTTAATACAACGAACCAACTAAAATGTTGTTTTGATTATTAAATGGATGTAAAATATAATCATTTGATTCTATTTAAGTGATAGCTCACGCAAAAATAAACACTGGCTCTATTTAATCGCCCTTCAAACTTACTTTATTCTGTTAAACACAATATTTTTGACGAAAGCTGAAAACCTGTAACAAATGACTTTCATAGCAGGAAAAACAAATACAATGGATGTGGATAGTTACACGTTTCCAGGCTTCTTTAGAAATATCTTCTTTTGTGTTCAACGAAATAAAGAAAGCCAAACAGTTTTAGAAGTGAAGGGTGAGTAAATGATGACCAAAAACAAATCAGTTTTGGGCGAACAATCCCTTTAAAAATCCGTCCCTTGTGTATTTAGCAATTTTTGTAAATAGTTACTTCAGGACTAATTACATCAAACATATATCTTTTTTTGCAAGTGTATATATGTTAATAGCCTATAGACCATTTCAATGTGGTCATGTCTTTGGCCCATGAACATTTCCTGCTTGTTATCAAACTATTTCATAACTGTAACAAGAGGCAATTCAATCATAACCTAATGTTAAAACAACTATCATAACATTATTTGTGCCAATATGTGGCTCTTTTTGGATTCTCAGAAGCTATAAAAATTAAAACAGGAAATACATTGGGACCATTGTTTTTGTTTACATCCCTCAAAATGGTCTATATGTCATCCAGTTATTATTGAGGGTCAACATGTTGAGATTGTAAACAGTTTTAAATACTTAGGGATTATTTTAGATAGTAGTTTAGGTTTTGGTGAACGCACAGATTATATTTATAAGAAGGCAACACAGAGACTCTTTCTTTTAAGGAAATTAAATAGTTTTAATGTTAGTAAGGGTATTCTGAGGAAGGTTTATACCAGTCTGGTTGAAAGTATTATCTCCTATAATATTTCTTGCTGGTACGGAAATCTTGGAGCTAGAAGCAAGTATAAACTTGCAAAGATTGTTAACACAGCTAGTAAGATCATAATGGATCCCCAGAAGCAGCTTGTGGAACTGTATATAAACCAGACTAGACGGAAAGCTTCACAGATAGTTCAGGACCCCACTCATCCTCTTTATTATGAATTTGAAAAGCTTCCTTCTGGTAGACGATACAGAGTACCCACCCATAGCAAAAACAAATAATTTTAAGAAATCTTTTATACTGTCTGCTATTACCATATTGAATAAATGACCATAAAGTAGTTTGTATGTTATTCTGTGGTTTCATAGCCAGGGTTGTGTGTTGGTAATCTGTGGTGTATGAAGCTTTGTGTTTGTGTTCTGTATTTGTGATGTTTGGGAGGCCAAAAAAGAATTTCCACATGTGTGGACAATAAAGATTCATTCATATTTGACAAAGTTATGTTTAAAAAGGCGGTTCACTCCGCTGTGGCGACCCCTGATAAATAATGGACTAAACAGAAGGAAAATTAATGATTAAAAACATATATACATACAAAAAAACAGGAAACGTTTTCATTGGTTAACGTTTCAATATTATTGGTTCAACAAAATATCAATCAAGGAGGCGGGTTTTAGTGTAAAGAGTAAAATGTTACGCCTATGACGGACCAGCAGAGGGAGCTACTCACTTAGGGTATAAAAAAGACTATACTGGTCACCACAGGATTACATCTGTCGATTTGTCAGTATATTAACGTTATAAACATTTGTTATATGGATAGAGAGCAGAAAGTTCGGGTTATTATCATCCCATTTTTTCCACTATAGTGAAAATATAAATATATTGTGAAATAGTATTATATACTATAATACTATATAGTATTATAGTGTGTCACTGCTGAGTAAAAGAAGTTACTGCATTTTGATCCATTGCGTAACTGTTCAGCATCTATAAAATATAATGACAGTCCGATTACCTGGCATTTAAGGCAATGAGGATTTCGTTTTAACTGTGTAGAGCCGTTTGTATTATAGTCTGCAACTATCTTTTATAATGGCCGGAATGTGAAACATCTGGGTCTTATCTGTTTAAAGGCACTAACGACAGGGTGTGGAGCTTTTGGAGGATTTGATACTCTAACATTAAAAGCAAGATTATTCCCCAGAGTTCTGATAGAGCGACTGTAGGAGTTAGAGGAACACCTTCATAAAGCGCAGGAACATCCAAATGAACTATTCAACCCAAAAATACGTTCTAATAACGTTTTTCTAACGTTCTCATTACGTTAAATTCTGAGATGTTGACCGTCAACTGGGAAGCAGCTTTTTTTCATGTAAGAGCAAAATTATAAACAAATGTTCTTCTTGGAAAGTTAATAAAATGTTCTTTCAATGTTATTAACATTTTACAGGTAGGTAGGTAGGTAGGTAGGTTTTGTATGTTAGTATCAGTATGCTAGTTTTAAGGATATCTATAAGCAAGCTAGTGTGCTCCAAAACAGTGACAAAATTGTCGTTTAGACGATATACCCCTGATATAAACACTCAAAGCTTGCAGTTTGTCTCTTAATTCCGCCTAAATTGATCAAGATTTTTTTGACATCACCTCATACTTCAGTCTGTCATCAAATCTTCTGACCAATCAAATGCTCTCTAGTATCTAACATTCCCCGCCCCCTTTAAGACGCTTCTCATTTGCTTTTCATTTGATGCACTTGAGCTCAACCTCTCTTACTGGCAGAGATGTGATAAAAACAAAACGCTATTGGCTGTTTTTTTTTAAAGGGGAGGGGCTGCTCTATGCCCCGCCCTCTCTTCATGTTTTAGTTGAGATTACGTCAAACATCCAATAAAAAAAATGCACATTTCAAAGCACTTCACAAGACCTTTAAGCTGGTTATGTGCTGGTCAGGACGAGATTAGGACCAGCAAAGAACCAGTTTAACCCAGCAACCAGGGGCGTAGCAACCGGGGGGGACGGGGGGTTACGTCCCCCTCACGTTTAGAGCCAGACCATTTAGAAACAGGTGATTAATAATTATATGAACATAAACTTTTGAATCTCATTCAGCTGTCCCACCCACTTTTAAAATGTCCGCTACGCCCTTGCCAGCAACCATGTGTCAAACTCAAAACCTACCTCTCCAGCTGATATTTTCAGCAGGGTTTGGTTTTCAGAACATTTAATGTACGTTGAATGAACGTTTTATTAACTTTCTAGGAAGAACATTGGTTTATCATTTTTAAAGAACCCTGCCAGAATGCTTGCAAAATGTTTGAGAACATATATACTCCGATGAGAGGCATTTCTTTTCAATATAACAACAACATTTATAAAACATTATTAGGATGTTTGAAAAGAGCTGCATGAATATTCACCCTTTGTATTCTATATATAATTACACGTGAGAAAATAATGACAGAATTACAATTTTTAGCTGAACTCTTCCATAAATCTGAGCTTTTTGTATGAAGTGGGACTGAAATATCCTTCACAATACAGCCTTCCCAGTCATTTCGACACCAGGCTTTCTCTCTAATTAGCCTGTGTGGTAAACACACTGTATTTGTTAAAACAGGCCAGAGTCGCTGCAGTTCCCATGAGAATTTGCCCTCACACACAGTGTAACTCCACAAGTAATCCCACCGAGAGCGTGCCAGGTTCCCCCACAGTGTGTGTGTGTGTGTGTATGTGTGTGTTGAGGACATCTATACCTACCAGATTACTATAAGACTCTAAATAAAGATAAATGAGAGGGAGTGTCAGTCTCACTTTGGCTTTTTAGCCCTCATTCATGTCTCAGATTCACACAAGCGGACGTTCGTAATGGATCACTGCAAATTCACTTCACAGAAAACGTGTCATAGTCTTCCCTCCATTAAGGTGATTGTTTATTAGCCCAAAAAATAAGTGGGGAAGGAAGCTTCATCAGGTTTCTGTCTCTCTTCAGAACAGTTTCCCATGGCAGGTTTTGAATAAATGATAGAGGGCAATAACAATTTAAACTGGCTAATTGATAGAAGCTCAGGGCTATATGGCAGTCATCTAACACACACACAGTCACACACGTAGCCAGTGTGGGAAACTATAGTGTCACGCCTAAAATGCCCCCCTCCCCCTTGGTTTAGTCCACCAACTGGCAGCCTGTGTTTCTGGGCATGTACAGACACAGAGGTCCTGTTTACACCTGCTATTGACAACCAGTTCAGTTTAATATCAAAAATATTGGCAAAGCATTAATACGCACAACTTGCTCTGGAAAATCAAGAAGAATTACATAAAACGTTGAAATTATGAGATGCAAAGTCATAAATGTGGAATTAAAACTTGATTTATATTATGACAATGCATAATTAAGATCTTGTCAAAAAAAAGTCATAATTAGAACATGAAAAGTCAGCTTTAGGTCATAATTATGACGTGAATAATCTCATAATTGTTTCAATGTGCCATAAAAATGAGTGGAAAACTGATTATTTTAAGTTTGGATAAGCAGATAAGATGCTAATTTTGTAAATACAAACTGAATATAACTAAAAAAAAGGGGACCAGATTTTACTCCCCTGCACAAGACTATCATTATATGTACTTTAAAACATGTAATGAGCTCGTATTTACAGTCCAGTCTGGTGCATGTGTGTCCAGCCTCCAGGCTCCATCCACATAAAGACATGAAGTGTGTGTTTACGTCTGCCAGGGTGGTTATATGAGTGTAACACCTGGATCTTCAACATCTCCATTATGTCTTCAATTGGCTTTAGGGCGATTTCCTTGACAACAACCACTTACATCCATTAGTGAGAGACCTTTCCCCCTCTTTCACCTCAGGACATTTTAAAAGGAAACATGTATTATTTTCCACCACTTAAATGAAAGTCAGGAAACACACACAGACACACACGTAGTCTAAAAGCAGTGAAAATACTTCTGTCAGAGCGGTGATGCTAAGAACAGCAACACCCAAGCAACTGCAAAAATTACCATTAAAACAGACTAGCAAAACTCTAGAAACTGCACTGGAAATCTCAGGAAAACACTCTAGCAACAGTCTAGAATACCCCAGCAAAAGCCTAGCAACCCTCTTGAACACCACAGCAACAACAGAATATCTAGTAACAGCCTGACAACCCCCTTAGCAACAACTTGGAAACATTCAAGAGTAGCAACATTCTGACAAATCCCTATAATACCATAACAGTGTAGCAACACTCTAGCAAGTCTAGAATACCCTAGCAACACACCAACAACTACTTAATACACATCCTAACAACAACCTAAAATACAACAATATTGGCTTTGCAACACACTAGAACAATCTGGCAACAAGCCTAGCAACTCCTTAGCAACCACCCAGGATTTTTTATGCTTAGGAACAACCTAGCAACAGACAAGAAACCCAAGAAAAAGCCTAGCAACACTCTAACAACTCTCTGGAACACCACAACAACAGCCTAGCAACTACATTAAAAACCCTATTTACGCTGTATAACAACAACAGAATATCCAGTAACAGCCGAACAACCCTATGGAACACCACAGCAACAGCTTAGCTGCACCTTAGCAACAACTTAGAAACATCCTAGAACTGCCAATTAAAACTTTAACAACATTCAGGCAAATCTCTATAATACCACAACAGCCTAGCAACAATCTAGAATACCCTAGCAACACGCTAATAGCGCCTTAGTACACACATCTACAAACATACTTACAACAACCTAAAATACAACAGCAATTGCTTTGCAACAGCCTAGCAATGACACAGAATACCCCCAGCAATGACTTAACAAAACCATAGTACATTCTAGAATACCCAAGCAACACATTAACAACACACTCGAACAATCTGGCAACAAGCCTAGCAACACCTTAGCAACCACCCAGGATTTATTATGCTTAAGAACACCCTAGCAACAGACAAAAAA
>CAIGQV010019186.1:5056901-5076417 GCA_903798115.1 Danio jaintianensis | reverse complement strand
ATAACAATGTTGATACTGATACCGATAATAATGTTGATACTGATACCGATACCAATACTGATACAGATACCAATACTGATACCGATAACAATATCTATATTGATACCAATACCAACACTGATAGCGATAACAATGTCGATTAAGATACCAATACTGATACAAATGTTGATACTGATACCGATACCAATTTTAATACTGATACTGATACCAATTTCGATAATAATACTGATAGTTTGGTGGTTATATTTTTAAATGCATGATAATTCATTATACAATTTTACATTTTCCTGCCCTCTTTTGATTGACACGATATAATTTGTCCTTATAATTGGCTGATTTGAAGCAATCAGCTGATACCGATTATTGGCCGATACATAGGCTGATACATCTACACTAAAAACAGTACTGTGAAATTTCATTTATTTTTTTATTATTTATTTTAAATGATTGCTATTATTAATGTTATTTTAATGTCGATAATAAGTGTTATTATTACTTCAATAAATATAGAAAACATACGTTATATCTAAAAATGCTATTTATTCCTGTGAGTAAAGCTGTAGTCATTATCATTATCATTATAATATTATAATTTGCAGTCCCCCCTCCACAAAATCTTTTTCATCAATGTTTTTAGTTTTGTTGGCTGATGGATTGTACGATGATGAATATAAAGTTTAAAAAAAACAACACTGATTTAATATACAAATCCTGTAACATGAATGTACTGTCACTTTTGATCAATTTTGCACAGTAAAACGTTCTTTCTAGTCATTTTTCTGTAACGTTTATGAGCTTGCTGTGGTGTCTCACCGTTGGGGTTTTGCGGTTGTTTGCGCTGCACACGGACCTCAGCGATGGAGCCGATGACGGAGCTGTTAGCGCTGTGTTTGCTCACCAGATCAATGATGTTGTCTGTAATTTCCTTAACAGGAACCCGGCCGTGGATGCCATCCTCAGTCACATGCTAGAAAACACAACATTTTTTTAAATGCAAGTCATTTTTTTATGACTAAAGCTGCTCTTATTTAAAATGCATAATGTTAACAATGAAAACAATACACATACATCAAATAGAATAATCAAGAATAATAGTGTTATATATTATTCATTTTATTTGAACTGTAATTAATTCTATTAAAAATGAGAACGATGATAATATAATACATTATTATACACCATTATGCAATAAGTCATTCATTAATACTATAAGGATAATAATAATATTACATTTAATAAACAAAAATTGCAAATAACAGTTTATATATTTTTTTAGGGTTATTTTGCGCTAGATCACTTACGATGGCCACATGGATCTCGTTATTGGCGGCAGAAGAGAGTTCACAGCTCATAGAGATGGAAAACTCCGATGTAACATTTTTAGCCACATAAAGATGTCTGAGTTCACGACAAACCTGCTCAACGGTCACCCCCTGAGAACCGCAGAAAACATATATATCTATTATAGGCAACATTATAAGTTATTTGCATTAAAGTTGGCATAAAACGGATATTAAGATTGTCCTTTTTTCACGCTATCGTGATGTAAATCCACTTAAAACAGTCCTGAAATGAGAAAAAATTTATGGCGGTGCATGATTTTGTTCTTTGGAAACTGATTGGATTGTTAAAAAAGTAAGACAATACTTTAAAATGAATAAACAAATTCACGAATAAACTATATATATATATTTTTTTCTAATATTTCCCAAATGGTGTTTAACAGAGCAAGGAATCTTTCACAGTAATTCCTATAATATTCCTATAAATTTTTTTATTTTGTCTAGAATAAAAGCAGTTTTTAATTGTTTTATAACCATTTTAAGGTCAATATTATTAGCCCTCTTAAGCAATATTCAACTGTACTGTATAAACATAAGAAGAGCAAATTTTGATTTCATGCCGACTTTAACTGAGCATCACCATCTATCCTTATTATTAAAGTGATAGTTCAGCCAAACAAATTAGACTTGCATTTCGTGAATTACATCAGCTAAAAACAAATCTTTAAAGTTCTTTTGAAGAAAAAATGTCACCTACATATTGAATGTCTTCAGGGTGAGTAAATTAACTGCATATTATCATTTTAAGTGTGAACTCTCCTTTTAAAGTCCTTACCTGTGGCATGGTGTCCTTGTTGAAGGTGAAGGTGACGTTTGCGCAGTGGCTCTCAGGCTGGCAGTGTGTGCGTACCGGCGGCCGGTGAGCAGACCAGCACTCGCCCTGAGAGGAACACGGCTTGATGAAACACTGCTCATCGCGGACCGGCACACACAGCTGACCCGGAGGACAGTCCCCTCGACCCGAGCCAAGCATACGGCACGTTTTAGGGCCACAGAACAGCTGCCAGAGAGACAAAGAATGTGTGTGAATTTAAGGCAAGGCAAGTTTATTTATCACATTTCAAACACAATGGTAATTCAAAGTGCTTTACATAAACAAGAATAAAAGAAACATAAAATACAAGTATAAGGAAATTAAAACAACAAGCATTCAACATAAGCTGCTTTTAGTTTAAAAACAAAGTTTTGAATTCTGCAATTTACAGGATGTTTTTATAGTACTATGACCTCTTATATGTCAAAAGATCAAGGGATCTTTGGTTTCTCATTTCATGACCCCTTTAACTTCTGTTCATGATTAAACAACACATACCTTAGTGCACGTGACAATGCCTTTGTGACAGTAGCAAGTATTGCAGTCTTCAGCCCACTTTGCTCCATCAACAGCAATCCGACCGCCAATCACACACGGACGTCCTGTGACTATAAGAAACAAATCCCATTTTAAAAATCATCATGAGCAACAACAAGCATGATAATTACTATTAAAGTAATAATTCACCCAAAAATGATGCAATGAATTAATTCTGTCATAATTTACTCACCCTTTACTTGTTCTAAACCTCTTTGCATTTCTTTCTTCTATTGAACACTCACCCTTTACTTGTTTCAAATCTTATAAGCTTTTTTGAACGCAAAAGAAGATCTTTTGAAGAATGCTGGAAACCTGTAACCACTGACTTCTATAGTGTTTGTTTTTGCTACTATGGATGTCAATGGTTTTCAGCTTTTCAACATTTCTTCTTTTGTGTTCAACAGAATAAGGAAAGTCATAAAGGTGAATAAATAGTGACTAAATGTAAATTTTGGGGTGAACTATCCCTTTAATGTTGATTAAAGAACAAGCATAAATAATGTGAACTGTACCTTCCTGACATCTGGGTCCAGTTCTGCCTGGTGGGCACAAGCAGCGGTAGCCGTTAATTTCATCCACACAGGTAGAGCCGAATGCACAGGGAGACGACTGGCACTCATTGATGTCTGTAGAGGGAGAAAAGAACAGTTTTAATGTGCAATCACTCTTTATAATAAAATTGTACTGATAAATGCTGAATAAAGCATTAATCACTTACTGATGCGACAGTCAGGTCCTGCAAACCCACTGGCGCACTCACAGCGGTACCAGTTATCCCCGTCCACACATGTCCCACTGTTATAACTGCACAGAGACCACATATGCATGGTGAGATAACTTGGAAAATGATGGGAAATTTCCAAACTATGTTCGCAAATGTGCACAAATTTGTATACTCCAGTTTATCACTATGTAAGGCTATATTATTAGAGTTAATTGGAAATGTTTTAATAATACTCTAAAAGATTAAATGTCATTATTAATGTTTAAAAATAAAATGAATTGCTTACTCTATATGGCAATTAATTGTAATAATATTTCTCTTGTTTTCATTTGTTCCTTGTCACCAAAAGTGTTAATTAAATTGTTCATTTAATAAGTTTAAATATAAACTCAATTCATACATTTAATTGATGCTGTATGTAGCCAAATCTACTCATTAAAAAAAGATAAATTTGTAGTATTTTCAGGCAAAAGTTGTAGTATTTTCAGCTAAAATGTATCATAATTCATCATGAAGGTAAATACTGCAGTTTATCACTATGTATAGCTGTAAAATAAAATTAAATGTCAATATTAAGGTTTAAAAATAAAAAACAATGAATTGCTTACTGTACATAAGAAGTTAATTTTCATCATATTTAATACACGTAAGTGGTTTAGTAAAGATAAAAGTGAAGATTAAACATTATTCCTAGTGTTTATAAATTAAATTAAATTAAATTAAATTAAAACACATTTACATTTTTTGACTTAAAATGAATCTTACCATGGTTGTGGGTTGCAATCATTGGAATCTGTAAAACAAAACAGCACACATTTTGCTATTAAACAATATGAATACAAAATTAATTTAAAAAAATCCTCTAAATATCCCTCTATTTGGAGTGAAATCAGCATGCTTACATTCACAACTGTATATAATGCAGGTTGCAAACTTCAACCAAAACATAGTTACCCCTCAAAACAATCATCCATTAAAGTTACACTTGCTGACAATAACTGAGCTTAAACTACTGGGAAACCCGTTTGAAAGGATCGTAATTTTAGTTTTTTCTGCTGTAGGGAACTGTCCAGTTAGTATGTAGTTTGGAAGAGAACCTTAAGCAAGCAGCAGTAGGTGAGAGTTGGAAACAGGAGGTAGACAGGAGGAGTCAAGACAGGAAGTAGTAAGGAAGTGGAACAGGAAGTGTTGCCGTACTCTGGCTGCAGGTGGGCCCTTCCCAGCCTTCTTTGCAGACGCAGGTGAAGCTGTCGCCTGTCACCACACACGTGGCTCCGTTCTCACACGGGTTCGGCAGGCAGCTGCTGTTCTTGGCTAGAAAGCGAACGGTAAAAAAATTAAAAGGGATCATGACATGTGAAATCAAATTTGCCTTGATCCTTTGACATATTAAAGTTCTTTGTTCCATTAAAACATCCTGCAAGATTTTAAAGGGATAGTTCACCCAAAAATGAAAACATACTCACTATTTACTCTTCCTTAAAGGTCCCGTTAAATTAAAATAAGCTTTTTAGATGTTAGTATCAGTATGTTAGTCTTAAGGATAAAGTTTCCAGTTTGTCACTTCCACCTAAATGGATCAACGATTTCTTTTGACGTCACCTCATACTTCAAATCTTCCGACCAATCAAATGCCCTCTAGTATCTGACATGCCCCGCCCCCTTCTTCTCATTTGCTTTTCATTTGATGCGCTTGAGCTCAACCACTCTCACTGGCAGAGCTATGACGAAAGCAAAACGCTATTGGCTGATTTTCATAAAGAGGAGGAGCTACTTTATGTCCCGCCCTCTCTTCATGTTTTGAATAAAAGATGCACATTTCAAAGCACTTCACAGGACATTTAAGTGGTTTTAAACCTTTATGAGTTTCTTTCCTAGATTGAACACAAAAAAAAGATATTTTGAAGAAACCTGGAGGAAACCTGTAACCATTGACTTTTATAATGTTTGTTTTTTCTACTTTGGAAGTCAGTGGTTACAGGTTTCCGACATTCTTCAAAATATCTTCTTTGGTGTTCAACAGAATAAAAAAAAGTTTGTTTACCACTTTAGGCAGAGTAAATAGTGAGCAGAACATCATTTTTGGGGAATTGTGCCTTATTATAAACAACTTATTTCATCAAGCTGTAAAAATAGCTCAAATGCCAAAAAGGTGAAATGTGACATCACAGAAGTGCATATATTTGCATATACCCCGCCCCCACAACGTAGGCTCCTCCCACTGGCATTGAGTCACTCAGTGATTTACACTCGCCTACACTGGATGCAAGCATTGTGTCATATTAAAGCTGATGCACCGATGTCAGCCAATCAAAACACTGGTCATTTACTGACAAGCTTTAAAAGACTCATCTCTTAAAATCTGAACTTTTCAACCCAGTAGAGTCAAGATAAGGGTTATTATATTATAAATGCACCACAAGGAACATATTAAAATAATAATATAAAAAAAAAACAGTCATGACCCCTTTAATAATATCTGATTCAGATGTAAGTTCACTGTGTAATATAATGGTCACTTCATTATATTAAATTTGCTTACCAATATTACACGTTGCTCCTTCCCATCCAGGTGAACACAAGCACTTGAACGAGTCGCCTTCATCTGAACATGTGCCTCCGTTGTTGCATGTGTCTTCATCGCATTGACTCTCGCCTAAAAATGAGAAGAAATCAACCATCATGAGACTTCATTCAGAGGAATTTACAATGCATCTGATATAGTTTCGCTGGAAGTATTAAAACATTAAACAACATCATAAATATTCATCAGACTAGTCCCTAATTTAGGCTTCAGCAACAAAAATGAGCCTGGAAATGCGATTCAGGTCAATAAATCAGTTCAAACTGTCTATTTAAATAAGCTGATTCAGATTTCTGATTCACTTGCACTGTGACTCAGATGATTATATATAGTATATGATCAGAGACACACTCTTTCCTCTCCATATGCACCAGACACTTTCCTACAAACATTTCGTTACAAGAACTCAATAATAATCAAAAAACAAACATGCTAAACTAACTTAGACTTGTCATAGCATCTATACATTGCTGTTCGGATGATTTAAAGTGCTTCTTTTATACTAATTTGTAGGTTTTTTTAGATAAAGGTGTCAATTAAATGTAAAAAAAAAAACCTAAAATAACACTGGATAAAAATAAAAATGGCATTACATTATTTACTTTGAATCTACTTGACATCAAGGGCTGTTTGATTGACTAATCTCATCTTTTTATATATCATTTTATGAGCTAGATAATCTAACCCAACAGTAAATGTATGCAAATGAGGAGGCGGGGCTTACGTGAGTGACAGGTCTTTCCCTTCCACCCGTTTTCACACTCGCAGTAGAAGTCATTGACCAGATCACGACACACTCCTCGATCTCGACATGGGTTCGTGCGGCAGTCGTCAATGTCTGTTCCAGAAACAAATTGGGTTTCAGCTGTAAATATAATTACAGAAATAACAGTAGTTTGAGGGTGTAATGCACTCACTGGTCTCACAGTTGGGTCCTTCCCATCCGTCAGCACAGATACACTGATATGCATTGATTTTGTCAATGCACGTACCTCCGCTGAGACAGGGACTGCTTTCACAGTCATTGATGTCTGTAGAGAAGAGTGACAGACGTGATGGTGAAACTCAGAACAACATGTAATGTGCTTTATCTGCTAAAGAATACACTAGGGTTGAACGATTCATTTTTAATGAATTATTATGATAATACGATTTCGAAACAGTAAAAGGCTGTGATTAAACTGTGGTCACATGACATGGGAGAGCAAATAGTCTTCAGGTTAGCATGATAAACTGAACTTTGACGTGGTCAACCCAGGCTCATTCTGATTACGTACTCCTATATACATTTCTGGAGAGCGCCAAATACGTCCCAGCAAGTACATTTTTTTTTGCAGTTTTTGTTTTCGCGAATCCATCAGAGGCCGCTGTGTACGGAAATTGAGATCTCAAATTTCTCTTGCGAGTGCCATTCGCGCCTGCTGTTCTTGCATAAATCCACCAGAGTCCGCTGTCGACTGACTGGCCGATCGACTGGCCCACCCTCCTCCTTCCAAAGCACCGATTGACCCGCCCACCCACTTCCCTAAACCCAACCGACAGTGTTTTAAAAGCAATACAGAAAAAGAAAAGCCCTCACCTGATTTTTACCACGTTTTCAGATTTTACCACATTCTCACCCTGTTATTTACTTGTTTATTTAATTTTTTGGCTTTTGTTTTTGTCTTACCAGCTTTCTGGAACCGTTCTTCGCCGGACTCGAACCCCATCATTGTGGTCAACTCCTCTCTACATCTCAAGTCTGCCAACGTACATGGCGAGCTAACTGGACAAACTGGTAACAGCAAGAAAGCCGTCCATACGAAGCTAATCGGTCAGCTGGTAAGCTCGAAAAGGAACGGTGTTATACCGCCCCGTAGCGTTCGTTTTAAAGACGTTCCTCTGGCTACATAATTCGCAATCTCCAGAAATGTATATAGGGCTACGTTTTCACAATGAGCCTATGTTGCATGTGGTACAATGGCAACTCATAAAACTAAGGTAAAAACTATGAAACCTGTTCAGTGATTCGCCACTAGGGGGCGATCTGAATGAATCTGCATGATTTATGTGAAATTTATGGATTTACACAGATAATACATTGAATTGTCAAAAAAACATTTCGCAACAGTAATGACGTAACAAAGCCCCGTTTACTACTCTTTACTGTTTTCTCTCCATATGCACCACTTTCCTACAAACATTATTTATATACGAATGTATGCATGTATATTAGTTCATTATATGTATTAGTGCATGTTTGTTTGTTTGTTTGTTTATTTATTTATTTATACAGGGACAATGTACAGCATAACATGTTGTACCAGAGTTAGCTATAAAGCTAATTTACATCTGTAGTCCCCGGGCAGGAATTTATAACAAATTTAACAGTAAATACAATATACACTTACAGTACAATACATACAATACATCATTATCAATAAAATAGGATCAAATCAATGATTACATATTTGATTTTGTTTAAGCCAAATTTTAAGAACAATTTTAAAATTATTAAAAGTGGTACTCTCTCTGATATGCACTGGTATTTTACATTAGACGTACATTAGATCATCTAACCCAAAGTTAAAAGTGTATGCAAATGAGGAGGAGGGGCTTACGCGAATGAAAGATTAAAACATGTCAAATGTTAAAATGTAAATGATGCTTGAATAACACTCAATGGAGAACAAATTTTGTTTTAAACATTTCCTAACAGTAATGACGTAACAAAGCCCGAAATTTCATGACCTAGCCAATTTGACACACGCTCTGAACCCACTGATTCGAAACAATAGATTCGTAAAGCTTCATGAAGCAGTGTTTCGAAAGCAGACTTCACCAGTGTTTATCCACTCCCCATTTTTTCAACTTTGATTTATGATTTGGGGCGGCACGGTGGCTCAGTGGTTAGCACTGTCGCCTCACAGCAAGAAGGTCGCTGATTTGAGTCCCGGCTGGGTCAGTTGGCATTTCTGTGTGGAGTTTGCATGTTCTCCCTGTGTTGGCGTGGGTTTCCTCCGGGTGCTCCGGTTTCCCCCACAGTCTAAAGACATGCGCTATGAATTGGGTAAACCAAATTGGTCGTAGTGTATGAGCGTGTGTGTGAATGTGAGAGTGTATGGGCGTTTCCCAGTACTGAGTTGCAGCTGGAAGGGCGTAAAACATATGCTGGAATAGTTGGCGGTTCATTCTGCTGTGGTAACCCCTGATAAATAAGGGACTAAGCCGAAGCAAAATGAATGAATGAATTTATGATTTTGATTTGCTGAACTCTTTTAATAAACACCTGTAAATGGATGTGAACTCATATACACTTACTCTCGTGGCAGTAGGTCCCAGTGAAGCCGTCCTGACAGTCGCAGCTGAAGTGTCCTCCGGCATGGCTGTGGCTGCGGCAGCGTCCGTGTGGACCGCACACACTGGAGGAGATCAGCCTTAGACCGCCCGGGGTGCTGTTCGACACCACCGCCACTGTACAGCTGTCAATCACTGCAGGACACAACAAAGAGCACAGGGTTTATTGAGAGCGGACGGTCAAAGTGTGTCTTCTTAAATGTCACGTCAAGTTGAGATGGTTTCTGATGATCTATGTGGTCTCGATCGAATTAAGTTTGAACAACGTGGACTTTTAAACCATCTAGAATTCAAACCAGAAGCAAATTTTGAATCTTTCTACAGTTTTCATAATAATAAACTATTTTTGTTGAAATTAGTTGTAAATGATTAAGTAGCAATTATTAATATTTATTTGAACATTTAATAATAATTAATATAATATTTTCTTAATTGTTTTATAGCATAATAATAATAATAATAATAATTGCGATAATAATAATAATAATATGAATATGAATATTTATTTGAATATTTAATAATAATTATTATAGTGTTTTAATTGTTTTACAACATAATAATAACAATTGAAATAATAATAATTATTATAAGAATAATCATAGTACTATTTATTAGAATATTTAATAATAATTAATATAATATTGGGCGTCACGGTGGCACAGTGGGTAGCACAATCGCCTCACAGCAAGAAGGTCGCTGGTTCGAGTCCCGACTGAGTCAGTTGGCATTTCTGTGTGGAGTTTGCATGTTCTCCCCGTGGTCGCATGGGTTTCCTTCCGGGTGCTCCGGTTTCCCCCACAGTCCAAAGACATATTATTATTATTAAAGTCTTACTATAAAGTAAAATAAAAAAGTAACAAAAATAAAATATGTGAATTATTTTTCATCATTGTGGGAGCCCTGTCGGCTTCACACCACCAGCTCTGATGCTAAAAACAATCAAAGCTGTGGGCTGACTAGCGGTGGGGTTTTCCCTCTTGCTAATCTCACTTCAGGTTAGCATACGCCTGCTGTAACGCTATCTTAGCTGTTACCATGGAGAAACAGCTCAGGGGACCAACAGACTAGAGTTAGCAATCGCTAGCGCTACGTTGTACACAATGGCACAGCATCAGACGCGGCGGCGAGGCCTTGAGACGGGATAGACTTACTAAAAAAGAGCCGCTGTCTATTTGCAGTGGCCATTAAAAGCCCAGTATGCGGCTGAGCAGATAATCTTACATGAGGCTCGCTGAGATCTGGAGTCTGAGAGCGACGATTAGCACTCAATAAAGCCCACAGAGACATCGCGACTCGCTCTGGGACTAGCATGGATTTATTGAGGATTTCCTTCATTGAAAGTAACACAGCCAGCTCTTGTTGACCAAAACAAATTGTATGAAGAACACAACATATAAAAATTTGAATTTGAATTTATTTTAATAATAATATTGCTATTTTTTTAATAATATAATTTTATTAAATATATTCATACAATAATGAATATGACTAACTATATTAAAATAGTAATAAACAATATTATTATTAAAATAAGTCAATTTATTTTATTTTAAATTTATTATGTATTTTAAATGTATTTAAAATGTAAATTACTTTAAAAATTAAATGTAAAATGCTGAATTTACATTTATTTTAATAATAATACTGTTATTATTTTAATAATAAAAATATTAAATATATTAATACAATAATGAATATGACTACACTATATGAATATAAAAATGAACATTATTATTATTAAAATAAATGAATTTATTAATTTTTTTTTAATGTATTTTAAATGTATTTAAAATGTAAATTATTTAATAATGAATATGAATAAATGCAGTATATGAAGATAATAATGAACATTATTATTATTAATATAAATGAATTAATTTCTTTTAAATTTATTATGTAGTTTAAATGTAATTAAAATTTTAACTCTATAAAATTTAAATGTACAATCTTTGTATTTACATTTATTTTATTAATAATAATAATACTGTTATTATTTTAATTATTAAAAATATTTATTTACAAGTATAATAGTTTAGTTTGTGTTATTATTGTTTGTATGTAATTTAATCATTATTAAAATATATATATATTAATTTTTTTTATATTATAATCCTTTGTTAACATGCAGTTTGGATTCAAATCAGTACACTTATTCATATTCATGGTTCATTCGGACCAAAGATTTGTTATTTTATAACTTAAATAAAATTGTAATATAAATATTACATAAAAATAATTAAAAAGTAAAAAATATTGTTTTAATATTTTACATAATTCTATAATTATGTAATTCTTTGATCAGCAATTTAACCACAATTTTCCAGCAATTTTTACCACTTTATTATTGCTACTACTCCGCTTAATAATAATAATAAATGAATAAATATAAATAAATGATTTAGATAAATAAATATTTATATTTATTTATTTATTACAGATTAACCACACAAAACTATAATATAATTTACAATTTAGTATATATATATATATATATTGTTTTTTTTATACTGAGAAATACAATTTATATGTCTTTGTACTTTATACTGATAATTATAGTGTATATATTACAAGTAAAATGAGAATTATGTCGTAGAAAATTGGATTAATATTACTATTATCAATGCTGTTAATATAAATGATTTAAAAATAAGATCATTTTTAATAATAATCAAAATAACTCATTAATATGTCAATTTATTAAATACCAACTAAAAACAACAATCATTGATAACTGCAGTCCAGATAATAACAAGTCAAATACAATCAATGATATAAAATAAAGACGAAGTGAAATTCCACAACAGTTTGGTCAGTACAGTATAGTATGGGTGTGTGAGTGTGAAACCGACCTTGGCAGGGTGTGATGAGGCAGTGGTCTTTGAGCTGAGAGCAGTTCTTGCCTTCGTAATCTTCTGGACATTTGCAGTAATAATCTGAGGCCAGACTGAAGCACTGAGCCCCGTTCTGACACGGCGCGCTTTCACAGTAGTCCAAGTCCAGCTGAAACACAAAACCACACAACAGCAACACCATTGCAATCTTACTTCTGGGTTGATTCAATGAGCAGTTGGATGTATTATAAAACTGAACAAGTATTTATCACCTTACCTCCCCAGTTTATTGATTACATTAAGAATTTCTATAAAAGTTTTTCTATGTTGCTTAAATAAGGTTTTTGGGAAACACTTATTACTACATCATTAATTTCCCAAATGATGCATCGTACTATGGTAGTTCAGTCACAAGTTACATCATTGTTTGGGAAATGCAAAAAGACCGTGAATGTGAATGATGACAGAATTGTTGATTTTTGGGTGTACTGTCCCTTTAAGACGTGAAATATTTCAGGCATGCCTCTTTGCTCACCTGACAGGTAGCACCGGAGAAACCAGGCGGGCATAAACACTGGAATCCATTGAGTGTGTCCTGGCAGCGTCCGCCGTTCAGACAGGGGCGACTAAAGCACTCGTCCACGTCCCGCTCGCAGCGATCGCCTGCAAACCCCGCTGCGCACACACACCGAAATCCATTCACCAGATCCTGACAGACGAGGACAGAGGATCAAGACACAATCACATACTGACTGAAAGTAAAAATATCTACATCAAAAACAAAACATAAATAATAATAACAAAAGATATATATATTGTTAGTGATTGTAATACAATTATCACATGCTGATTAAAGTTAAACAAGTACTATCATAACTGTCAACATGAATAATAAAAATAATAATCACATAATAATAATTAAAATATAATAAATATAATAAAATAATAATAATAAAAATGATTTATATTATTATTCATTCATTCATTTTCTTTTCGGCTTAGTCCCTTTATTAATCAGGGGTCGCCACAGTGGAATGAACCGCCAACTTATCCAGCATATGTTTTACACAGCGGATGCCCTTCCAGCCACAACCCATCACAGGGAAACACTCATACACTCATTCACACACATACACTATGGACAATTCAGCTTATTCAATTCACCTATACGGTACCGCATGTCTTTGAACTTTGCAAATTCCACACAGAAATGCCAACTGACTCAGCCGGGGCTCGAACCAGCGACCTTCTTGCTGTGAGGCGATCGTGCTACCCACTGTGCCACCGTGACACCTTTTATATTATATCATTAATTAAATGCTAATATAATTATTGAAAAAAATAATATAAAATAAGCAGTAGGGAGAAATCAGTCTATAGCTGCGGTCACACTAGACCTTTCTCCCCATAGACTTCCATTCATACGCACGCGAATGCGTCAGAGCGGAAACGCAAGTTCGTGCGACAAGTTTCGCAGTTCGCTGCGTTGCAAAGTTCAAGCTTGGTGAACTCTGACCTGCGAAATCGCATCATGTGACTGCGTGAGACCAATCAAAAATCAAAACATGACCTCTCTGGATAGAAATTTAAAATATGGACCAATCGTTCACTTTTTTAAATGTCTAATCATCTTGTTTAATTCTGCCCCTCTTTTCGCAGCGCTGTACAACAGAATTTAGCATACTCAAACTCTAGTGTGACCGCAGCTTATTTGTTGTAGGCTTGGATCAATCTGATTGGATTATTGCTGATTGCGGATGCGTGACCAGCCGCAATCAATCCTATCATGTGCTCCTCTCGAAATTAGTTTGTAAAACTTCACTAATTCTTAAAATTCTACAAATCATTACATAATAAATATATAAATTAATTGATTTAGATGTATTTTATTGTATTTTTTGTTAATGTTGACAATATTATTATTTATTTCTTAATCATATATAAGAAATAATATATTTTGTTATTTATTTTATAAATAAGTCATATAATTCTATATGTAAAAAAATTTAATAATTCTTAGAATTCTACAAATCATTATAATTACAAATTAATTCAGATTTATTTTTATCATTTTGACAAGATATTTTTTAATCAAATATAATAAATAATATATATTTTCTTAAATCATATACTTCTACCTGTAACAAAATATAATAATTCTTAGAATTCTACAAATCATTTTAAGTACATAAATAAATGTATTAATTAATTGATATTTGGATTTATTTTAGCATATATATTGTTAAAGTTGACAATTATTTATTATTATTTATTATTATTATTTATTTATTAATAATATAAATAAATAATATATATTTGCTTAAGTTATATAATTCTATATGTAACAAAATATAATAATTCTTAGAATTATCCAGATCATAAAAATTACATTATTTATTTTATTTATAGTTAATTTTGACTATATTATTATGTCATAATGATTTACAATGAATAATATATATTTTCTTAAGTCATATAATTCTACTTGTAACAAAATATAATAATTCTTAAAATTATCCAAATAATTATTATCATCTTTTTTTAAACACCATGGATTTATGGAAAAGGAAAACTGGGAATATTGTCATACTTTCACAGATATCTGACATCTATTTTTCCCAATGGGCAAATCATGTTTTCTTTTAAGCACAAACCCAACAACATTTTGTGAGGTTTACACCAAAAACACAAAACCCCCTATGCTCTTTCAGTATAAGCCACTAATATCCCAAAAGTCCATTACAACATATTTCATGTGATCAACTCAAACAAATGATTGTCAGAAGTGATTATGATTTAGCTGGCTGTGTTTTCACAGTTAACAGGCTCAGACTAAGACATAATGCTTTCCAGCTGCGCCACAATCAGCCTGAACCGAAGAGAAAATACAGAAAGAGCAAGAAAACAATGAATCGGAGACAAGAATGTTTATGGTAACCGGATTCTTTCTCAAACTCGCTCCGTCTTTTCTGTCCAAAGCATGACTCAGATTGGACTATTTTTACTGCAGAAGTCTTACCTTACACAAACCTCCGTTCAGACACTGGCCATGGCAGTCGTTGATATCTGTGAAAAAAATCCATCAAATATCAGATCACAAATCATGCCAAGAAAACAACATTAGGCTCCATATCAAGCCTAGACGCAATCTATAATGCTTTATCTGCATTTTCTGCACTGATCTGCAAGTGATGCCTCAAAGTTTGATTAAAAAAACATCTTGAATGGTTATAAAAATCTTTATAATCATTAAAATAATTAAAAAAAAAATTAGTTTAAAAATCTTGAACGATATTAATGATATGACGTAGTTCCGGAAACCTACTTCTATGTTTATCCGTCTGATTTTACGGTCAGTTTCTTTTGACCGGCCCCTGTCGTTTTAAAAAATATTTCATTGGAGAATGCGTCAAGTATAAAAGCCTCGTCTGTTTCATGAGGTGCGCGCGCAGTCAGCGAAGGTCCGCGGCGTGGCGCCAGGCAAAAATATAAATCAGCCTTTAGTCACTGACATTATCTTAAGCAGGTGAAAACTCTAATGGCCGACGGCTGCTTCTCACTCAGGGCTGTTTATGTTAATGAGAGAGAGATTGTTGCTAATGGGCGGGGCTTTCCTCTGACATGTTCAAAGGGAGAATGTCAATCAAAGTGTTTCTGCAGACTGTTTTTATCAAGTGTCATTATAAACAAATAGAATAAAAAAAAAATTTACCATTAGAGGCTGCTTATATTCACACACTGTTGCCAGACAATTGTGTTTAATACATATTATACATATATTATTTACATGCATAATAGGTCCTCTTTAAATAAAAGCTGAGAGAAAATGACTCTAATAAAATCAGCCCCAATATTGAATAAATGACAACACAAATATATGACCTTTTATACATTTTCATCAACTATTCACATAATATTTATTTTTTTCAGCTGCATTTTCCTTCAGTTCTACAATGTAGCAAGCTAACAGTACCGACCTGTAGTTAAACGCACTTGCAGATCTCTCAGAGCGCCTATGAAGTCAATCTCACGTTGCTTTAATCTGACACTGTGAAATACTTACTGATGTCGCAGTTCTGTCCCGTCCAGCCAGGCAGGCACTCACAGAAGTATCCACCAATCAGATTGCGGCAGGAGTGGGCATTGACGCACGGGCTTTCCTCACACTCATTAGCATCTGGGCCAAAAACGGAAAAAAGAGAAACAAGTGTGAGTGCAGTCCAAATACACACGCAGCCAAACAGAACTACATACAGTTTCCTCCACTAAGATGTGTGTGAAAAAAATGACTTTGTTGTTTAACATTTTGATCTTTTGCTCAGAATATTAACAAAAAAAGCTCATTTAGAACAAATAATTGCAAACACAACAGTTGTATTGAAAAACAAATGTGTGTGCATAAATATTGGCACCCCAGTGAATCAATATATTATTTTCGATTTATATTCCTATTGATATTTTACCGTTTTTGCACACCTTTTGTGACTAAGAACTGGAAATTGTTTCACAGCGGTATAAATATAAGGCCAAGCTCACTCGGTCATTCATCAAAATGGGTAAAAACAAAGAACACAGCTGTGATTTACGGCAAGAGCCTCCAAATGTTTATTTCCACCATCAGGGCAATAATGAAGAAATTCCAGTCAACTGAATCAACCTGGAAGAGGATGAGTGTCTATGGTTTGAGTGGCCAAAAATAATCTCTAAAAATCTTAGCTGGAGAATTGCAGAAGTTAGTTTGGTCTCGGGTTCAGAAACTCTCCAAAACTACAATCCGAAGTCACCGACATCACCGCAAATAGTTTGAAAGGGTTTCAAGAAGAAGCCTCTACTCTAATCCAAAAACAAACTCAACCATCTTCAGTTTTATTTCGGTAAACATATTTACAAAGTGTGCCAGTAGCTATGCTTCCATCCATTTATTTTTATGCGCAGTTTGGAATATCCAACAATAATGAAATATATTATGCGCATAAAATCAAAACACATTTACTGAACAAATACCACCATGTGCATCCAAAACGTCATGTGATTTTGTTTTAACATATCATGGGTGTGATGAGACGACATTAATGGAAAGACCAGCGTTTTGGTCATTCTAAAATCCCTCAGCCTAAAGGTTATTGCACACTGAATCCGAAATTTTCGTCCGTAATTTTCACACGTTAAAAAATAAATTCGACCTCATGTTGTATCAGTCGTATTGACACACTGCCTCCGAAACTTTCGTCCGTCATAAAAAAAACGAACCGGGTTCGATTTTTTCCACTTTTCGCATCCGAAAAAGCAATTTGCGAGGTGTTTTGACAGTTCAGAGGCACCGTACAAGCTAAATGCAGAATGCCGTCACTTGAGCTACAGATGACAAACACAGTGCATAAAATAAAGACAGAATGTGGCGGACAGTTGAAAACCCCTATGCTGGACTCAGTGACTGGCGCACCTCTGCCCTTCTGCTGTTTGAGGTGTGTGCGTGTATGTGTCCATACATTTGACGTATGACTCATAGACATTATAATAGAAAGCATGGTCCGCTTTCGGTTCGTTGCTTTGACCATCTATTATAATGTCTACAGGTACCAGTCTTTGCTCAGGATTTGTTTACGTACGTGAATGTGTGAAGTATCACAAGCAATGTATCAAAATTCCACTGATTTCCTGAAATAAACATTGCATTTAGAGATAATCCAGCGCAGCTCTTTGATAATGAGCTGAACGCTCCTTCATCTCTATGCAGTATTGGATGAGCACAATATGCAGCCTATTCCTCTTTCTTTTTCTACTTTGGAGAAGAGAGCAGAACAAAGTATCACTGCTTAAACTGACTCCGAAATGTTTTGCGTTTTTTCGTAATGGATTAATTAATACGCATCGGACTCAGTGTGCAAGGTTTGTTTATGTGACAAATTATTCGCATATGAATACGAAAAAAACGCAAATGAAAAATTCGGACTTCAGTGTGCAAAGACCTTTAGTCTGTAGTCAAAGTGGTTTCTGACACCGAGCGTTCATCGCATTTCGTAATTTATTATATAAGAAAAAAGGCCCACAGTGGCTTTTCCTTTTTTTGGGGGGGGAGGGGGAAGGAGGGAGCAGTTTATAAGGAAGTGATGATTTTGTTCTTTTTGATTCAATGGATGGAAACGGTGCTTTATTTTGCTTATACGATATTTCAGTTTTGTGCATAAATGTAATTCACATTATTAGATGGAAACATAAAAAAAAAAAAAGAGTAAGTGAATGAGAGAAGGCAAGGCACAGACTGCTGGAGAAGAGGCGCAGAGAGGGTAAACACACACACACACCAATGAGACAGGTCTTTCCGGTCCACTGTGTGGGGCAGATGCATTTGAACCCGTCCACCAGGTCTACACACACACCGCTGTGATTGCACGGGTTTGGACTGCAGTCGTCTTCATCTGAAGAACACCAGAGACCACATTAGGAGAACATATTAGGAGTCTTTAGCAAAAATAAGAGGGAAATAAATAAATGTTGCTGTGGTGTTGTTAAGGTGTTCAAATGGAGTCAAAAAGCCTGCATACAATGGTATTCTGGTTTGTAAAATATTGTGCTCTAAATGAAAATATTTTTTTTATTTTGGGTTTGGGGTCTCTAATAAATGTTTTGGCAAATATGAATCTATCAGACTGAATGCAGATCTGCTGAGTGTGGGTCAGTAGAGGAGAGGAGTCTTACTGATGCTGCAGGAGGGTCCCGTCCAGCCGGCCGCACACTGACACTCAAAGCCCAGACTGGACTCCACACAGAGGCCTCCGTTCAGACAGGGCTCTGACAGACAGGCGTTATCAGCTGCAGGACAAGCAGAGCATCATCATTCATAAGGATGCTTTTATTTATCCATCCATCCATCTATCCATATATTATGTATTCCATCCATCCATTCCTTTTTTTTTTTAATCCATCCCTTCATTATTTTTTCCATCCATATATGTAGCCATCCATCCATCCATCCATCCATTAATTGTTATTTTTTCCATCCATCATTTTTTTCCATTCATTCATTCATTCATTCATTCATTATTTTTCCATCCATTCATCCATCCATCCATCCACTCAGTCATTATTTTTTCCCAACCATACATCCATCCATTATTTTACCATCCATCCATCGATTGTTATATTTTCCATCCATCCATTCATAAACCCACCCACTCATCAGTCCATCAATCCATAACATCCATCCCTTCATTAGTTTTTCCATCTATCTATATATCCATCTATTCATTCATTATTTTTCCATCCATCCATCCATCCATCCATCCATCCATCCATTCATTATTTTTTCCAACCATACATCCATCCATTATTTTACCATCCATC
>CAIGQV010019186.1:5027083-5045017 GCA_903798115.1 Danio jaintianensis | reverse complement strand
AGAAGAAAAAAATATTATAGGAAATACTGTGAAAAATTCCTTGCTCTGTTAAACATCATTTGGGAAATTTTTGAAAAAGAAAAGGGCTAATAACTTTGACTTCAACTGTATATCTTAATATTTACGTATTCATAAACCCATGTTACTAGCGACACCGGTGGCAGTTTAGTGAACTGCAGTCTAAAAATGTATTACTGATGTATCATTCAACAGCCTGATTTCTCACGGTGATATACTGCTAACAAACATCCAAAATATGATTGTAACAAAACATCCAGACGTCCTGCTGAGAGCGATGTTTAGATAAATATGTAAATGTGCTGCGCTCTTTCACCTAAATTACAAATGAAACGCAAAGAAAAGTGACAGGTTATGAAGGCATCGTGTTTGCTCAGGCTCGGAAATTCACCAGCAAAATGTTGACAAATGAGGGGATTAAAACTACACTGTTATTAAAGTTCGATTATAACGTCTACTTTAGGCTTTCATAGACAACCTGCAGGAAGTTACATTTTTGGAGTTTCATTACAACTGTACACACAATGGCAATCAAAAGCAATTAATATATATAATAGGACTTATTTGACTGATATTTTTCTGCGATATTTATTGCGATATGAAATTAATCATTTCACCAGATGACTTGAATAGCTCAATTTGGAAAGAACTTATAATTTTATTATGATTGGAATGATTTCGTAGGCCAGATAATCTGCATAATTTTGTTTTTTGGTGAATCTAACTGTATTCGAGTATAAGTTGAATAATCAAATGCAAGCAAATAAAACTGCTTGATAATCTTCATCGTATAAAAGTTAAATGCAATACATTTTCATTGTTATAATTTCTTGTACACAAATTATTTAAAGGCCTTAAAAACAAACCAAATAAGCACTCTTTCACTCTATTAAGGTTCAGCTTCACAATCACTCAACGATATGGTTCTTGGTCAGCTGTAATACCATTTCCTGAGGGATGAATAAACTGAAGCATTGCAGATCCTGCGATGTGACTATTGCGAATGATCACATTGTGATATCGATTCTGACATGATATATTGTGCAGCCCTAATATATAAAAAGGTTTTCATGTTGCACATTTAATGAAACATAATTTCAGTAAAATACAGCAGTCATTGTAGTGAATAAAAATTCTAAATCTTTGATGCAAAAAACACAATTCAACAAAAAATAATTATAGGTGTAATATAGTTTTAAATTATATAGTAATATACTATTAATATAAAGTAATCAAGGTATGTTTTTTCACTAATTAAACAGAAATGCACCAACTATAAATATAAACATGTATTGATTGATTGATTGATATTCTCTATTTTTTAATGAAATAAATGCAGCTTTTTTCCTTCAAAAACATTTGAAGTCAGGAGTGTATACATTTGTTGGACAAGTTGTTTAACAAGGACATTTTTTTCACAGTATTTCCTATTATATTGTTCTTCTGGAGAAAGTCTTATTTCTTTTAGTTTAGCTGGAATAAAAAAGCAATCAAAAACAAAATTTCAATGTTTAAACTGCAAAGGTCAATATTATTAGCCTCCTTTTTTAATCATTTTTTGTCAACAAAACAAACCCCTATTGTCCAATGGCTTGCCTAATTAACGAACATTGCCTATCTCCAACTGTATATTACAATCAGTAGTTCTCACACCATCAATATCAACAAAAGTGAACTCAAAGTAACTGATGAATGCAATGTGAATGACAAAGATGTTGTGACTAAAATAGACAATATAGATGGATAAAAAAAACTATAAATAAAATGTATCCCAAAGAACCAATGAGCACCTAAAGAAGCCTTTCAGAGAAGGTTTACAGAAGCAATCATGAAGTCCAGTTTCCAGCTTCTCCAAGTTCACTAACAGCAGGATGCAAGTTACCAAGACACGCTCATAAACATCCAAACACACACCCTGCATGTTCATCTGACCACATCGATCCGAACACACACACATTCATGCAAAGACCCCCTGTGTGTCTTTGTGCACCCGCTTTGTTGATCCGCCGCCCCTCAATCCAGCATCGCCGCCTGTGCACCAGTTCAATTGCTAGGTAGACTTGTGACGGAAAAGAAAGCATGCAAGATGACAATGTCTAATTAATCTCCATTCAGGGCAGGTCTAGACGGGGGTGAGATGTTTGAGCGCCGCTGCTGCCATGGAAACTGGACTATCAGGCTGACTCTCTCTGACCTCAAATTGACAACTCGGGCCCTATGAGTTGTGAGGGTAAACATGAGCTCCTGCAAAAACAATTCTGCTATTCAGATTCAGATATTGGAGGAAACTAAATTCCAAGTCAGATCTGCCTTGGGTGATGATGATCTAAAAAAAGCAGAGACTGAATCTGATAGGGATTTTCAATGGCTGATGGCAATGTCTATTGGTTGACCTTTATGATTTTTTTGATGCCGGATGATGCTAACAAGGCAATATGAAAACACGAGCATGATGACAGACAGCAGTCATAAAAACACAATTAGTTGTATAACACTGAATGTCATGGAATTTGATTATGTGTGTATGTGACTAGGTTTTAGGGTTGTCAAAAGTATCGTGTTCGGTACCAATCGGTACTGAATTTTTAAAAAAAAGTCCATTTCCCGCTAACATTAGCACTGCTGAGCATGTTCTTAAACACTGCTGATTGGCCATTGTGTTCACGTGCTCAACTGTAATTGGCCTTGAGCCCAGCAGCGCTCAAATGTTAGTGGGAAATGGAAGTTTTTAAATTTTTTAGTACCGATCGGTACCGAACTCGATACTTTTGACAATACTAGGTTTCCATCGTAACGTGAACCGAATATTTTCGATGTTCACAAATAAAGGTGTATTTCCATCAAGTTGTTACAGTGGCTGACTGAAGTATTGGTAACCTAGCAACCAACAGTAAACAAGGCAAGCATAATGGAGACAGCTGATTGGTCACGTGGGTGTGACGTTCGCTATGTCAGAGCTTTTTTGAGAAATGCATTTCCATTTCCCATTTTTCGCATTAAACAAAACCTCAGGAGAGCGTTAAAAACAAATTAAGGGATTTTTATGTGAAGTTTGCCTACTTGAACACATGAACTTCATCTCCAGAGCTGCTCTGAGAGTAAATTTGCAAGCTTTTTTCTGTCAAATCAAGTACACACAATATTGTCGAATATTGAAAACAACCAGTCTGAATTTATGTCATTTAATTATTAAGATGATTTTTAAACAAAATCTGACAGAAATATATTACTATTGTCCTGTAAACGTGTTTTTGATAATGATAATAACTTTATTTTTAAGGAATAGTTAAGTAGTTCTATTTCAACAGGAATAAAACTGAATTTCAAAAGTAAAACTTCATAAAGTTCCTCAAAATGCTGCTAAACGGAATACATTGTATGATATGAATAAATTTGACATGCTTTTTGATTATCAAAGTTTATTTTAACTATTAAAATTGATCACAAAACTGGAATTCGGAGAAATAATTAGATACATTTTATGAAAAAAATAAAGAGATTTCATAGGTCCCTTGTTAAAACACTTTTGCAAACTAGTCAATAATATCTAGACAACAAAGCAAGATGGTAAGCGGTCAATGTATATCAAGTATGAGTTAAAAACACTTATTTTGCACAATCTGCCCAAAAATCGATATTATTCATTCATGGTCAAGTCTGCCAAGAACTAACACTTCCATCAAACATCAATACATTGTTAACATGACAATAATAAAACAATTACCAAATATTAGACAATATATAGCTAACAAAAAGTCTTCATAGACAAATATAAATCAGTATTATTCTATTTTGTAAAACAGGTACTGATTTAAAAATGATATCTAGCCCTACTTATCCATAAGAGTTTTTTATTAAACCTGAATATCTGAATGCTAAGCCTGTTTTAGACTAAAACGGCACATATATGATGCCTAAAATAGCTTTCTACATGACAGCTCACTTTAGGTTTCATTGAGAGATTCAGAGATTGCAAGATTAGTCCCTGTTAAATGATCAATGATGGTCCTGGCTTCATATCTAAAAGCAGTTTCCTTAGGCCATTGTGTGTAAATCAGCCTCTCAATGTCCATCAGTGAGTGCTGGAGATAAACTCAGGTGTTTTATAGCACATTGTACTGCTATTTTGAGAGGACGCTGGTGGTCTGGGCTGGTTAGGGTGAAGTAAAAACACTACCCCTGTCCAATCTGAGCATGTAAACCAGATCAGAACCAGTGTTTGCCAAAAAACAGCATGTAAAGACAATCCTTTGTGTTTACAAACAGATAATGATGCCTTATGGAAAAAGGGAATGTGGCAAGCTGTATTTACATTTAATCTATAACTATAACTAGCATAATTTATAATATAATTTGTAATAGTATACTGCACTAGCATAGTTTTCATGATACTATTACTTATATTTAGATAATAGCATCTTTTTCTATTAAGTACTATAGTAGCGCTCATTATAGATACAGTAGCCTTGTACCCATTAGTACCTATTGAATAACTGCTAATAACTATTAAATAAGTACTATTATCTTATGAATATTGTTTAATGAACACTTGCTAGAACTCTTAAAAACATGCTAATCACTATTGGATTAATTACTAGTCAGAAATTAATAGACGACATCAACAACAGAATAACTAGTAGTGTGTAAAATATGTAAAATACATACTAGTAAAAACTGCATAATTGATTTCGTAATGACAGATGCACATAATAGTCAATGGCAATTTTAGAATAGTTAATAGTCACTACTGAAATAAGTACTAGTATATATTGAATAATGTACTTCATAGGTATTAGTGCCAAGGTAATAAGTATTAGTAACTAACGAAAAGGTAATAGTGTCGATTTAATGACTACCAATATCGTATGAAAGTACTAGTATCTAATAATGAATAAGCACTATAGTTAATAAGAATAAGCACAAGGAAAAAATGAATATATTATTATATTATTTTATATTATATTATAAATACTAAAGCTTAATGGAAATTATATTAGTATATAAAAAATAAGAACTAGTATTTTGAAAAAAACGATACATTCATTTAGATTTAATGTTAAAATGGCTTGCCATGGTAGGCAAGCTGTCACAAACCAGACTTGCTGTTGGGGCGTCCAACATGATAAAATACTATAGTAATTTAGTAAATAGGCCTACTATAGCGCTTTTAACCATACTATAGTAGACTACAGCGTATTATACTGTATATATTACAGAGTTTTAGCCTCCATTCACTAACATATCTGTGGCATTAACTGATAAACTGTATCAAATACTATAGTATACTTCAGTTTTTACTACAGTGATGTATTGTACAGTAGTGCAGGCTTTAATACACCGTGTTGTTGTAGAAACATACAGTATAGGGTGATTTGTTTGTATAACTTTAGTTGTATTGCCATAGCAACTATAAAATTACCACACATATCAATTCAAGTGTGCTGCTGTAGTTCCAAAACACTGTATTTGCCATAAATTGCTATAGTATTGTATCTGTGTCAAATGTTTTGAACGAAAACTACAAAAAATATCTCTACGGCAACCAGCCCGTATCCTGCATTCATGTTTAAAAATCAGATTACGGTTCCCCAGCGTCTTTTGCAACAACAAAACAGCCTTTGAAACTCACCGGCCACGCGAAGCTGAAGGGCAGCACGATCCGGGATTTATCGTTTGTTTGGTCGAGGGACTTGACAGAAAAAGTATTCCCACCAATAACGGGAGTAGATCCGCTTCCGTAACTACACGGGCCTCCCGAAGACACCCGCGACTGATACTCCTTCAAACACACGCGGAAAAACGTATCGCACTGGTCCGCCGCGCAGGAGCGCTCCGTCGGGTCACGCGCACCGTCACAGCACGCGCCGCTCTGCAGCTCCCCGTTCACATTCTGCATGGACAAAACCTGCATCTCGAAATGCCCAGAAGCCTCACATACCTGGAACAAAATAGACGGGAAAATGTTAACATTAGTGTATAGACTCGGTCATATCTATGTATTTGTCCACGTATGTAAGATTAGGTCATGCTAAAGACTTCTATAAGATTTTCTCAGTCAAAATCTATCCAAAAAAGCGGCCAAACGTCCAAATGTTTGAAGCAAAATAAACGAAAAAATATAGTATTAGTGTACAGGCTAGAATGTGTATTATATATTTATCGATCCACTTATGTAAATTAAGTGCTAAAGACTTGTAAAAATATTTTTTTTCTCAGTTTTCTGAGTCCAAATCTATCCAAAAAAGCTGCCAAACCTCCAAAGTTTGAAGCCAAATAAACAAAATAATAATAATAGTGTATAGACTCTGTAATATCTATTTATCGACCCACTTATGTAAATGAAGTGCTAAAGACTTCTCAAAAAAATCTCAGTTTTCTGAGTCAACATTTATCCAAAAAAGCTGCCAAACGTCCCAAGTTTGAAGCCAAATACTTAAAAAATAGATAAACGCATAACAGGAAAAGCCAAACCCGCACATACCCGCATCCACAGGCACCGCATCAGCACGTGAACGGACAGCACCGCAAAAGTTGCGCTCGGTCTGAGAATCATCCCGGTTTGTCTGTCTGTGTGTCTGTCGCTGTGAAAACTACGACTTCAGCCGCCACACGCCTCTCATATAGTGGCTCATGCACGAGGACACAGCCGCTCGGGTCCAATAGAGGACGGGTTCCCTGATGCCCCTTTTGAGGCTCTATTATCCGCCACTCTATTCTTGTATTGTCCTTCTGTCTTTACAACAACGCCCACGGGCTGGAGAGAGGAAAAGCTGCGAGTGCGACCGGGCGAGCGCTCCATCTATACAGCGCGTTCACGGAGGAGGGGGCGGAGCTAACACTTGCGACTGTTCCATATACATGAATAGGCGGGGCCGCGGTTGGAAATGACATCCACCTTGTTTTTCTGCACACTGTACAAATTTTTATGATCAATAAGTTATATGTTTTTATGTTAATTACACTTATACTAAGTTATTCATGTGTCTAACTTATTAATTTTTAAGTTAAGCTGTTTTAAGTCTATGTTAATTGTTTAATATTAGTTAAAATGACTAATGAGGACAATTTGATTAAATGTGTAACCATGTAAAACCCCATTAAACCGTGTAATGTTTTTACAGAGTAAAGTCATTTTTGAAGCTTCGTTATTTATAAAATTATGGATAAAATTGTGAGTAAATTGTATTAAGTATATAAGTAGGCCCACACAGTATCTGTGCGCGCAGAAATCCGCAGATTTTTAGCCCATCATTGAGTCTATGTATTTACTTGTGCAAATGTGTGTAAATTTTCTGTTTATCCAGTTTTTAAATTAATTTCACTAATATTATTGTGATATAATAATAATAGTAATATTAAAATGTTCATATGATTCATTTACAATACAGTTTTGTAAAGTAATATGTTGTCTTTTAGTAGATATATTATATGAGAGACTTGATTTGTTTATCAATTAAGTGGATCTAATTGGATTTGCAATGTAAACATTTAATTAAAAGTTAAAAAGGTATTGTTTTTTATTTCATATATTAAGTTTTTAGTTATGATACTCCTAAAATAATTCCACATAAATCTGCAGATTTTTTTTTACAAAATTCTCTGCAGAAACAGCAAAAACTGTCCACAGATTCTGTCTGGCCCTACATATAAGACAACCATCTTATTTATAAATAAGATGTATAATAAGTATTTTTTTTTCCTACATGTAATTATTGAATGCACAAAACAACAGTTTAATATATGAATTTAATTTATAATATCTAAAAATTAAAAAATCAGCACAAATTTAACTCAATAAAAATGTGTGGAATGAGAAATAAAATCCTTCATACTTCATAAAATAAAACGTATAGTAAAATTCTAAATTCTAGACTGCCACATTTGATATATAAATAAAAGACATAATTAATGAATAAAAATAAAATCAACATATTATATCAGTATAACAAAGATTTGTTGATCAAAAATGACATTTTATTTATTTTTAATCCATAAACCTTTGTAAAAATAGAACCTTTACAAAAAATAAAGTAAAAAACAATCTTAGCTGTCTTAGCATGTTATCTGTACAAGACTGTAATGTAATATTGAAGAATAATATAATAAATAAATAAATGAATAAATAAATATTTAAAATATTAAACATTAAATAAAAAACTAAAGTTATTGGTTTCAAAGAAAAGTAAAGAAATTGTAATTTATATCTTTTACATAAATGTTCTTGAATTAATTTTTTTATTACATAAATCTTTGTAAAAAATAAAACCTTTGCAAAAAATAAAATAAAAAATTTATGGTGCATGTTACCAGTATAAAACTATCATGTCATATTTTTAAAAATTACAATAAATAAATAAACATGTAAAATGTTAAATATTAAATGAAAAACAAAAGTTATGGGTTTCAAAAAAAAGAAAAGAAATTCAAATTTTAATGTCAGTCCCTTATAACATCTTCATTTGCCTAAAATATTTATTTGTTTATTAAATCTTTTGAATCCATAACGTCTTAAATAAAACCTTTACAAAAATAAAAAAATTCATCTTACTGTGCATGTCAGCTGCACAAGACTGTAAGGTATTATTAAAAAATTCCAATAAATACATTTTTAATTTTACTTATTCTTTGTATCTACTTATTTTGCTTAGTCCCTTTATTCATCAGGGGTCGCCACATCGGAATGAACCGCCAACTTATCCAGCATATAATTTATGCAGCGGATGCCCTTCCAGCTGAAACCCAGTACTGGGAAACATCCATACACACTCATTCACACATACACTACGGCCCATTTAGTTTATTCAATTCACCTATAGCGCATGTGTTTGGACTGTGGGGGAAACCGGAGCACCCGGAGGAAACCCACGCCAACACGGGGAGAACATGCAAACTCCACACAGAAATGCCAACTGACCCAGCCGGGACTCGAACCAGCGATCTTCTTGCTGTGAGGCGACAGTGCTAACCACTGAGCCACCTTTATAGATAAAAAAAAAGGAATTCTCATTTTTAATGTCAGTCCCTTATAACATCTTCATTTGCGTAAAATAACATTTTTGTCCTCCTACACACAGATGATCTCTGGCAGTAGTGTCCCCACATGAGCCTGTACAGATATTTTCTGCATATAAGACGGTCATTAGACATCATTTCTGACCTTCTCTCCTCATGTCTCTGCATTTCCACCTCTTCACTTCATTGCATCCTAATAAGGCTCATTTCGGCACAAGTTGCCATTGTGACAGTGTCGTTAATATGCATATATTATTCATGAGCAAGGGGCATGGATATCACAACACAGGAACCCCTGCTAGTTGTCCATTGTTTTGGTGGCTTCAGTGTTTTCATGGCTGTAATGGCAGCTGGCCTCTTTTCAGAGCTAAACGTGATGCGGTTAATCATGTGTTGGAGAAGTCCCTAATGAAAAGAACATGACAGGATTGAGGGGGGTTGGAGGAGAAAGGAGGATCTCCTGTCAAGTCGAGATGGAGGAGGGAAGGTGGGGGTCTTTATTTTTAAATTAGAGCAGCTGGGTCTCACTCATATTAAAGAGCTGTTGTGAATAGATTGTAGCGCTGGTCTGGTCAGGACACACCCACTGTCGTGATCAAGACACGCCCCTTTTGAAAAGACACGCCCCGTTCGATCGGATACGCCCACATGCTCTGACGGATGTAACCAATTGATGTAAAATAAACATAAACAAACAAATCTACGTTTGAATATATTTTATTATGTACATTTATTTGAATAAGGTTTTCAGTATCATTACCTGACGCCATCCTTCAGAAATAATTTTAATATGATGATCTAAATGAAACTTTATTTTTATAAATAGTTATTATTATTTCTGCATTTCACAGTTATGATCAGTGTTTTTTTCTGGAATGGATTTTTTTCTAATTAGAGCAGCTGGGTCTCATTTGCTAAAAAGCTGCTGTGAATAGATTATAGCACTGGTCTGGACAGGACACGTCCACTGCCGCGATCAAAACACGCCCATTTGAAAGGACACGCCCCGTTCGACCGGAACACGCCCATTTGCTCTGACAGATGTAATCAATTGGTGTAAAATTTCATTATGTACATTTATTTAAATAATGTTTTCAGTATCATTAAACAACGTGATCCTTCAGAAATCATTTTAATATGATGATCTAAATGAAACTCCATTGTTATAAATAGTTATGCTGCATATATTATTTTTGCATTTCACATTTAGTACATTACCTACCTATTCAATTATGATCAGTATTAATTTTTGTCTGAGCAGCTGGGTCTCACTCACCCTAAAAAGCTTGTGTGAATAGATTATAGGTTTGGACAGGACACGCCCACTGTCGCGATCAAGACACGCCCATTTGAAAAGACACGCCCACCTGCTCTGACGGATGTAATCAATTGGTGTAAAATAAACATAAATAAACAAATAAATGTTTGGTGTTGGTGAATTTTTGAAATGTTATTACAGTTTTCTGTTTGAATATATATATTTCATTCATTCATTCATTTTCTTTTCGGCTTAGTCCCTTTATTAATCTGGGGTCGCCACAGCGGAATGAACCGCCAACTTATCCAGCATATGTTCTACGCAGCGGATGCCCTTCCAGCTGCAACCCATCTCTGGGAAACATCCATACACACTCATTCACACGCATACACTACGGACAATTTTAGCTTACCCAATTCACCTATACCGCATGTCTTTGGACTTGTGGGGGAAACCGGAGCACCCGGAGGAAACCCACGCGAACACGGGGAGAACATGCAAACTCCACACAGAAACGCCAACTGACCCAGCCGAGGCTCGAACCAGCGACCTTCTTGCTGTGAGGCGAACGTGCTACCCACTGCGCCACCGCGTCGCCTACATATATTTCATTATGTACATTTTATTAAATAATGTTTTTAGTATCATACATAACACGATCCTTCAGAAATCATTTTAATATGATGATCTAAATAAAAACCTTATTATTATAAATAGTCATGCTGCATGTATTATTTTTATTTAAAAAAATCTTTAGAGTATTTAACTATTCAGTTATGATCTGTAATTGTTTCTGGAATTAAATTTTTTTCACCTTAAAAAGCTGCTGTGAATAGATTATAGCGCTGGTCTGGACAGGACACGCCCACTGTCGTGATCACGCCCCTTTGAAAAGACACACCCCTTTCCATTGGACACGCCCACATGCTTTGACGGATGTAATCAATTAATGTAAAATAAACATAAAAACATAAAAACAAATAGATGTTTGGTGAATTTTTGAAATGTTATTACAGTTTTCTGTTTGAATATATTTTATCACGCAATTTTATTTACATAATGTTTTCAGTATCATTACGTGACCTGATCCTTTAGAAATCATTTTAATATGATGATCTACATGAAACCTTATTATTATAAATAGTTATGCTACATGTATTATTTTTGCATTTCACATTTAGTTGATTATCTTCCTATTCATTAATGATCTGTCACTTTTTTGCGGAATTACATTTTTTCTAATTAGAGCAGCTGGCTCTCTTAAAATGCTGGCGTGAATAGTTTATAGTGCTGGTCTGAACAGGACACGCCCACTGTCGCGATCAAGACACGCCCCTTTATAAGACATGCCCTGTTCAATCGGACACACCCATTTGTTCTGACAGATGGAGTCAATCGGTGTAAAATTTCATTATGTACATTTATTTAATTAATGTTTTCAGTATCATTACGTGACATGATCCTTCAGAAATCATTTTAGTATGATGATCTAAATGAAACTCTATTATTATAAATATGTATAATGCACATATTATTTTTTTACATTTCACATTTAGTAGATTATCTTCCTATTCATTAATGATCTGTAATTTTTTTTGTGGAATACATTTTTTTTCGAATTAGAGCAGCTGGGTCTCTTAAAGGACACGCCCACTGTCGCGATCGAGACACGCCCCTTTTATAAGCCCCCCCCCCACCCCTCTTGATAGGACACATCCCCGTGCTCTGGTGGATGAAATGAACTGATTCACATGTAAAAAAAAAAGCAAATAAACAAGTTGATGATTGGTGTTGGTGGAAAAATGCAGCAAAAATGATAATATTGTGAAACGTTACACTAAAAATGCAGAGTTATTTAAGTATAAACAATACTTATTTTACAAACCACTATACAAATATACAAACTTGAATAGATTTTTTGAAAATAGATTTAACTTAAACTTTTATTTCTGTTTTCTTACTCTTACTCATTTTGGTTATTTATTTGGAATGTTGCTTTATTAAAATACAAATTATATAAATATAGATGTATATACATTTCTTTTGGATACTTTTGTATTTTATGTACAGTATGTGTGTGTATTTAAACATATATACATAAATATACACGGCACACATGTATATATATTGCAAATACAAACTTTTATCTTTGGTGTGAATAATCACGATTAATCTTTTGACAGCAGCAATTTAAATTTATTAAAAGCAAATGCCTGTATGGAAGCAAAATGATGATTATTGTAAAAATGTGTTGCCTTTCCATTGACACTCCAGTACTGGATATAAAAGGCAGGTGTCTATTAATCCTTTTATCAAGGCGTCTCAGACTCTCCCAATTCCACAGATGCCATAAATTCAGTGACATCATCAGATCTGAACCACACTTTACCAAAACTGACGTGAGATCGTCCCGGCAGGCCTGCAGACACAGGCAGAATCAGCCGGAAAGATCTGCTTTATGAGGTGTGTGTGTGCTTTAATGACTGCAGACTCACACACACACTGATTTTTCATGAGCCTGCATGTTTTTATGAAGCAAACCTTTCAACTAAAATTATACATATCTGTTTGCTTTTGTTTAATTTCATTCTCAGAATTCCAACAAAAATCACACTGAAAAAAATTATTCATTGGATTAACTCAATTTTTTTAAGGTTTTTTTTTTTTTTTTCAGTAAATCCAGTGAATAATTTTTTTTAGTGAAAGGATCATCATTGGGCCAAAATCAACAGGTCTGTCGGTGTTTGAGGAAAACTTTGAGTTCGTTTGAAAGGAAAACGCTGCTGATTGCGACTCTTTCTTTGTTTGTAGCAGATTAAACAGCTCAACAAACCGCAAACGCTTTCGTCTTGACCAGATGATGAACACATTTAACACACAATGTCAAATCTGCAATGAAAAAATAAGCGCTTGTTTTAACATAATATATGTTTGTGTGTTATATTGACCATTTCAATGTGGTGATGTCATTGGCCCATGAACGTTTACTGCTTGTTGTCAAACTATTTCATAACTGTAATAAGAGGCAATTCAATCATAACTTAACTTTAAAACAGCTATCATAGCATCATTTATCAATATGTTGACCTTTTTAAACTCTCGGAAGCTACGGAAATTAAAAATGTAAAACAGGAAATACATTAGGACCATTGTTATTGTTTACATGCCTCAAAATGGTCTATAGTTGAAGTCAAAAATTCATTCATTCATTCATTTTCTTTTCGGCTTAGTCCCTTTATTTATCAGGGGTCTCCACATCGGAATGAACCGCCAACTTATCCAGCATATGTTTTACGCAGCGGATGCCCTTCCAGCGGCAACCCATCACTGGGAAACACCCATACACTCTCATTCACACACATACACTACGGACAATTTGGCTTACCCAATTCACCTATAGCGCATGTCTTTGGACTTGTGGGGGAAACCGGAGCACCCGGAGGAAACCCACGCCAACACGGGGAGAACATGCAAACTCCACACAGAAATGCCAACTGACCCAGCCGAGGCTCGAACCAGCAACCTTCTTGCTGTGAGGCGACAGACCTACCCACTGCGCCACCGTGACGCCCTATATATATATATATATACATTTGAAATATTTTCCCTGCTCCGGTTTCCCCCACAAGTCCAAAGACATGCTGTATAGGTATATTGGGTAAGCTAAATTGTCCGTAGTGTATGTGTGTGAATGAGTGTGTATGGATGTTTCCCAGTGATAGGTTACAGCTGGAAGGGCATCCGCTGCGTAAAACATATGCTGGAAAAGTTGGCGGTTCATTCCGCTGTGGCGACCTCTGATTAATAAAGGGACTAAGCTGAAAATGAATGAATGAATAAATATATATATATATATATATATATATATATATATATATGTAATAAAATATGTGTATAATATGTTAATTTTCCTTCAGCTTAGTCTCTCTTTCAGAGGTCGCCACAGCGGAACGAACCACCAACAAATCCATGCATATGTTTTACGCAGCGGATGCCCTTCCAGCCACAACCCAGTACTGGGAAACACCCATACATTCTTACATTCACACACACTCATACACTATGGCCAATTTAGTTTATTTAATTCACCTATATGAGTGACCTCACCTATATAATTCACCTCATGTCTTTGGACTTGTGGGGGAAACTGAAGCACCCGGAGGAACCCCACGCCAACACGGGGAGAACATGCAAACTCCACACAGAAATGCCAACTGGCCCAGCCAGGACTCGAACCAGCGACCTTTTTTCTGTGAGGCCATAGTGCTAACCGCTGAGCCACCATGCTGCCCCTGTATAATATGTAATATATATACATACATATATATTATTTATTTATTTAAAATATTGGTTACATATATTAATTTGAATATAAAGTGAATCTGGAATGTCATAAATTAAATTTCAGAAACTATGTTTCGCAAAATGTATGTTATATATTTATTGATAAATTATTAAATAAATATTAGTTTAATGTTTGACCTTCAACATTTAATTAAATATATTTTTACCAAATATCATATACTATCACAAAATAGGGTTATTAACATGTTATATATTATTTACAAAATATATATTATTACATTAATTTAATGTTAGAAATAAAATATAAAATTCAACTAAATTAAATAGATTTTTCAAAACCTCTTTAGCAAAATTGACTAATATATTATAGTATTTATTACACATAATAATTTGAAAATAAAATAAAATAAAATAAAATACAATAAAATAAAATAATCCATCCATCCATTTTCTTCCCGTTATTTGGGACCAGGTCGCAGGTAATACATATTAATTTAAATTTAATTAAAATAAAACTATTTAAATAAAAAAATTAGAATAAATAAATAAATAAAATTACATTTAAATTAAATTAAGAAAAATAAAATAAAGATAAGCTAAATTAAGTTAAATAAATTAAAAATCTAAATAATAATCCATCCATACATACATCCATTTTCTTTCACTTATTTGGGACCAGGTCATGGGTAATAAATATTAAATTAAATGTAAATAAAAATAAAACAATTTAATTAAAAAACTTAGAATGAATAAATAAAATAAATAAATAAATTAAATTAAATTAAAAAGTTAAATTAAATTAAATTAAAATAATAATCCATCCATCCATTTTCTTCCACTTATCTGGGACCGGGTCACGGGTAATAAATGTTAAACTTAATTTAATTAAAAATAAAACTATTTAAATAAAAAATGCAATACATTAAATACAAGTTAAATTAAATTACAATCTAAATATTCTTCAGCTGACATCATAAATATATTCTATTTTCTTCCCTCCTTCAACCACATGTCCTTGCTGTGAAATTCCCACCAGGCGTGTTTTCTTCATAAATATCTAGTTTGACTCCCAGTAATGTCAGATTAGAGAAGTGAATGAGGACAGTGTGTGGTGTGCTTGGCATGATAACCAAATCTCATATCAAGACTCAATGCAAAACTATGTGTGGGATCTCAAGGGTGTGTGTGTGAGAAAATGTGTGATTATTATTATGTAGAAACTCTGCTTAGATTGTGTGTATCCTCCTCATTATTGTGTGTTAGTTGCTGTAATGATGATGCAAGCATTTTGATGATCAAGCGTTGCAACTATGGCAACCCAGAAGGCCATTCTGTGTGTTGTTTTTAAAGAATTTTCAGCACTTGATGAATCAGTATAAATGTGTTTAATGCTGCAAAGTATCTCAATGAATGACACTGCCCTGGCCGTATACACAATGATCGAGAACAAAATTTTAATAAAAATGCAGTTTGGAAATTTAACATGCTTCTGCTCTCCAGTTCTGTTCTGTGACAAAAGCAAAAACAATCAATAAACTTTGATACACTAAAAGAAATAAAAATAAAAACTGAAATTCAAAATAAATAAATAAAAATAAAATCAATTAAATTGAAAATAAAACATTTAAAATAATAATAATAATAATAATAATTATAATGATAAATAAAATACTATATTAAATTAAATGAAAAATGTAAAAAAAAAAAAAGGGGGTTTTGAATAAAATAAAATTCTATTAAATAGAAAATAATAAATTTAAAATAATAATAATAATAATAATAAATATAATATTATATTAAATTAAATGAAAAATTGTAAAAAATAATAATAATAAATTCTTTTTTAATTTAATTTAATAGATGTAAAATTAAAAAATAAATTAGTAAAATAAAAAATAATAATAAATTAAAAATGTAATTAAATAATCAAAATAAAATAAAATAATAATAATGCATCCATCCATTTTCTTCCACTTATCTGGGGCCAGATTGAGGGTATTAAATAAAATGAAATGAAATGAAACTAAGCAAAGTTTCAAGACTGCATACAAGCTGACGAAGCAACGCAATTAAATTGCATTCATTCACAAAAATAATATATATACACATCATTGTGAATAAAAAATACTTATTAAGACCTGATGACATCATTAGCAATGCTTTATTGGTGCTCACCTATTTGCCAATTCTGCTTCCATGGTAACAGCAACTTCTCTGATTGGTTGACTGCACTGTCATCACTAAGAATCTATTTCCTTATGGAGAAAATGAATAAACGTGACTCAATTTTGTTAATAAGTTCTCTTTTTTGATTCAATATGTTGTCAAGATGAGAAACAAATTGATATTTGCCCAAAAATAAAATGACTGAATCAAAATTAATCCTTGAGTTCATTACATCAAAAGTACATTCATTATTTCGAATGGCATTGGATTTGATCTTATTCCTAAATTCATAACCATTAGTGAGTGACCAACCATTAGTGAGTAAAGTAGTCTCTATATCTGAATTCTGTCTGGACAACAGCAGTCTGTCTTGCCTGTGAAGTTGCTGTTTCTCAACAGGTTGTTCCCATGAGACTTTGCTGAATCTGTGACCTGCTAGAAGAGATCGTGCGGCGAAGGCCAGGTTTTCTTTTGAGATGTTTGGTGCACACAGACCTGCACCACAGGCACAGCTGCGCTCGGCGGGACGTCCTGCAGCTTTCTTCAATATACAGTTGAAGACAAAATTATTAGCCCTCATGTCACATTTGGATTTTTTTGTTCTTCAAATATTTCCCAATTGATGTTTAACAGAGTACTATATTTCCTATAATATTTTTTCTTAAATGCTAGATGCTGTCTTATTTCTTTTAGTTTAGCAGGAATAAAAGCAGTTTTTTTGTGTGTTTTTTTTTTTTTTTAACATAATTTTAAGGTCTATTATTATTAAACGCTATGATTCACTTGAAGGACAGTCACATTAGACTATGTGTTTGTTCAACCAATGGCGCAAGTTGTGTGTGGGACTTTTTGTTTTTCTAAATAATGTTGTTGGTTTGGGGTGGAACTTCCTGTTTATTCAGCCAATAGGATGAGTTTGGGGCAGGACTACCGGTTTGTTCGGCCAATAGTACAAGTTTGAGGTGGGACTACCTGTTTGTTCAGCCAAAGGTGTTAGTTTGAGCAGGACTACTGATTTGTTTAACCAATGGCATGAAATTGAGGCGGGACTACCTATTTGTTTTTTCAATGGCATGAGTTTGGGGCGGGACTACTGATTTGTTCATCCAACGACGTGAGTTTGAGGTGAGACTACCTGTTTGTTCAGCCAATGGCATGAGTTTGGGGCAGGACTA
>CAIGQV010019186.1:5015386-5026431 GCA_903798115.1 Danio jaintianensis | reverse complement strand
TGGGGCGGGACTATCAATTTGTTCAACCAATGGTGTGAGACTGGGGCAACACTACAGATATGTTCAACAAATGGTGTGAGACTGGGGCGGGACTATCAATTTGTTCAACCAATGGCGTGAGACTGGGCTGGGACTACGGATTTGTTCAACCAATGGCATGAGTTTGAGGCAGGACTACCTGTTTGTTCAAGGAATAATTTGTGTCTGGGATGAGACTACTTGTCTGTTCAACCAATGAGGATAAAATTGTTTTATTTTTTGAATGAAACCACCTGATTGCTATACTAAAAGCTTACCGGGTTTTGAATCTTCATCTGAAATGAGATCATCCTGGTTGTTGAAATGTGTGCCCCTGCATTCTAGAAGATCTGTCTTTCAATGTCGCTTGAATTCAAACTGTGCCGCTTGTATGAATTGTAAACACATCTGGCGCCACAGCGGGATTCACTTTCTTTCCTTCTCTTAACAGCTGGACACAGCGCTGATTTTGTTACAATATGCTTCGTGCTAACTTCATTTGTCCTAAAATGCACGAATAATGGAGTGTTTTCATCACTGTACCGTATTTGCTCATCTGTGTAAACATAAATGTTGGTTTTGGTGGAGTTTCGGTGCACTTTATGCACACACACACACACACACACACACACACACATAAAGACACTCACAACAGGCTAATGACCCTTTCCAGTTGCATAGATAAAGCCAAAGGTCACAGTTATGTGTCATCTTTCAAGTATTTCCACACAAAAAACATAATCAAATGATCAGAATATTACTCCCAGCGCAATTATTTTGACAGTAAAACAGAAACATTAAACATTTAAACGTTAAAGCAGGCACTTAGCTTCCGTTTAATGCTTTCCATACATTCAAAATTACTTCTTCAGGGAATGCAGTTGTTTAAAAACTTGTAGAAATATCCAAAAATGGCATCCATAATTAAAAATATGGCACAATTTAAAAACGTATGATAAGATAAAATAAACATAAAATTAATAATAATACAGCCAATAAATAACTAATATGATAACAAAAATTGAATATATATTTATCTTTGTGTCCAAATTAATATATATAATATATATAATTTGCTTAAAATAAAGTCAATGATCACGATTTATATATATTTAAAACAAACTTTGCTGTATTTAAAATTACAAATGAGTTTCTAGTGCTGTAGGATGAACAGGATGTTTCAAACGAATGCTTTTTATGGTGACCCGTATAGTTATCATGATAATTAACTGTATTATTCAGTGACATACACTTATTGGTTTTATTGCTGGTAATATCATTGTTCACTATCAAAACAAAACCCAACCATTCTAACCCTGTGTGTGTTTGAGTGTGTGTGTGTTGGCCGACTGCCACGACCCAGTTCAGTTCAGCTCTCAGCAGGGTCAAGGAACACAAATCACAGACCTTACTTTTATCACACACACACACACACACATGTTGGTATTGGTGGTTTACAAGGACTATCCATAGGCGTAATGTATTTTATACAGTAAAAAAAACTCTTATTATATGGCTCTATCCTACCCCTACCCCTACACCCAAACCTAACAGGAAACCCTTGGCAAAGTTTGACTAGATGTTGTAAGGCTAGATGGCGCTCTAGTCCTCTGCTCAGCTGTGATATATTGCACTTGAAGAAGACGTACTGTGTGTGGTTCAATAGTAAATATTAAAGGGTACCTGTGATGCAAAATAAACTTTTGGAAACTGTGTGTAGGTATAGTATGTCCAAAGTCATATTGGAGTGATATAAACACAACAAGTCTCTTTTTAAAAATGTACTGACATTAAAATAGGATCCAAATCCCTGCGATTTTATAGGCCCACCGCAACTTGACGTAGGAGTGCGGTGATTGACAGGCGCGTATTAACAAGTCTCCGTAGTTACGCATATAAGCATGTCTACAGAACAGGATTTGCAAAGAAACTGAGATTAAAAGATCTGTTCCAACTCTCTGTGATCAGCTGCACCTCAAGAATGAGTTTAAAATGTTTAAAATATTTTTAAAACAGAGCATGTTTGTAATAAAGAAAAGACCGGAAAATCGCTTTGTAATTCATAACCGCTGGAATCACCACAGCTGCATAGTGTCAGTACAACTATACACAAGGATGCTTCAAACACACAACAGGAGTTCTGGTTCATGGATGTTAAAGGGCACCTATGATGAAAATCATCTTTTGTAAGCTGTTTGGACAGAACTGTGTGTAGGTATAGTGTGTCCACTGTCATACTGGAGTGATATAAACACAACAAGTCACAACAAGTTTTTTTTTTATTTCCTTACGTTAAAATTCCTTACGATCCAAATCCCAGTGATTTTGAGGCCCACCGCAACGTGACGTAGGAGTGTGGTTTTCCCCGCTCACTGAATTGATTGACAGGTGCCATGTCTCCATAATAACATGTATACACATGTCCACAGAATAGTTTTTTTTGCAAAGAAACTTGGATTAAAACAAATGTTACATCTGTCTGTGATTAGCTGCACCTCAATAATTAATTTTATAAGTTTAAAACTTTTTAAAAACTGAGCATGTTTGTAATAAAGAGAGTAAAAATCGCCATGTAACCGCTATAATGTACTGCAAATGGCATTTGTGTGTGACTCATAATTTCAGAAAGGCTTGAATAGACTGCACCACAAATACATCAAATAAACTTACTTGGTATTTTTGATAATGAGCTGTATTTCAGCTTTATCCGTGTCTGTCTCTATCACTGACAGCTGTTTATTTGACGTAATGCATGAGAAGCAGACATGCACGTCGGAATGGTGGGCGGGGAGAAGCAGCTCATTTGCATTTAAAGCCACAGGCTACAAAAACAGCTACATTGAACACAGACACCAAAATGGGCAGATTCTGGAGGCTATAATAAATTATCTGATAGATATTTTGAGCTGAAACTTTACAGACACAATCTGGAGACACCAAAGTCTTATCTTACATATTGTAAAAGAGGTAAAATAGATGCCCTTTAAATCTGGTTTATTTTGTACAGTAGCATAATAGATATAGCAGTGTATATTAACTTGTATCCTGTCACATTTGCCACAAGTAGACATGCAAAAACTGCAAAGTTAAACGAGTATGTGTGTGTGTGTGTGTATGTCTATGTGTGTACTGCGAACTTTGTAACGGCATCTGTGTGTGACTAATCATTTCAGAAAGGCTTGAATAAACTCCACAAAAAATACATCAAATAATCTTACTTGGTATATTTGACTCATAAAGTGGATCTCTGCTTAATCCGTGTCTGTCTCTGTCACTGACTGCTGTTTATTTGAGGTAACACAGGAGAACCAGACATGCATGTGGGGATGGTGGGCGGGGAGAACCAGCTCATTCGCTTTTAAAGGCACAGACTACAAAAACCGCTACACTTTCCTCTGACCCCAAACATAGGCATTTTCAACAATGTATAATACATAATCTGATGGGTATGAGATTGAGCTGAAACTTTACAAATTCTGGAGACACCAAAGACTTATCGTACATCATGTAAAAGGGGTAAAATAAGAACCCTTTAAGTGTATCAATACAGTGAATGTCTCAGCACATTATTTGTGTTATATCAATACAAAAACCCACGTAGACTCCACACAGAAATGCCTCCTGGCCCGACTAGGACTCGAACCAGCAACCTTCTTTTGAACACAATGTCGAATCAGTGAGTGATTCATTACACCGAGTTCTCTCAAGATTCATTCATCTCTCCTTTTGTTTTCCGCAGACGAAATCAGTGAGTAAAAGAAACCAGCTTTATGTTTCTTCAGGCGACAAAGTTCCCTGTGGTTTCGCTCCGGTATAAACAGATCTGCTCAGGCTTCATCTTCAAACATTGCTAATAACGCTAACTACAAAGGATAGCTGTTTACACACACACACAGACACACACAGAAAGAGGAAAGAGTTCAGACTCAATTCTTCAGTCATTTTCCCTTAAAACCACAATTCTTCCTCCTTCACACATAAACACTAGCGTTTGGGAATGCTAACCACACCATCATGGCTTGTAATGTTACACATATCAAAGCAGTTTTATGTGGGCGGCAGCAGTCACGGCCTGATTTCATGCACAAGATTGTGTTTTGTGTGCCTGCAACAGGATAATGAGACAAGAGAACAGAAAAGCGGAGCGATATTGAGGGTGACAGACAAAAAAGCAAAGCAAACCTCGCTCATCGAATACAACTGTGTTTATGAGCGCGGCAGGGAAACGCGTGGCACACCACACAATACGAGGGAAACTGCTCACTCGTGAGTCATGCTGATCTACATGCAAACTCCTTCGTTCTCGCTCTGGGATGCAAACTGGAGCCTTGGAACCTGGAGCTATGACATCATCATCATTTGATGCTTTTCTTGTAGAATTACAGCTCACTGATGAACTGTTGATAGTTACGAGAGCAAGAAGCCCGGATTCCAAAAATGTGTTTTAAGAACCTTTTATAAATATTCCTTTTTGATCTGTTTGTTTACATTTAGCTGCGCGGTGGCTCGGTGGTTAGCACTGTTGCCTCACAGAAGAAGGTCGCTGGTTCGAGTCCCAGCTGGGTCAGTTGATATTTCTGTGTGGAGTTTGCATGTTCTCCCCGTGTTGGCGTGGGTTTCCTCCGGGTGCTCCGGTTTCACCCACAGTCCAAACACATGCAGTACAAGTGAATTGAATAAACTAAATTGGCTGTAGTGTATGTGTGTGACTGAGTGTGTATGGATGTTTCCCAGTACTGGGTTGCAGCTGTAAGGGTGTCCGCTGCGTAAAACATATGCTGGATAAGTTGGCAGCTCATTCCGCTGTGGTTACCCCTGATGAATAAAGGGACTAAGCCGAAGGAAAATGAATGAATGAATGTTTACATTTTTGAAAAATAGCAAGATAAATGTAATAGAATAGAAACAGATATTGTTCCCAACTCTTCCCCATAAACAAAAGCAAATTACAATTGCACACACACAAAATAATAATAAAAAAAAAACACAAAAAACAACAGGTATAGCTACAGTGTCAATTATACTGTACACTACCTGACAAAAGTCTTGTCGCCTATCCACGTTTTAGGAATAACAAATAATAACTTGACTTCTAGTTGATTATTTGGTATCAGAAGTGGCTTTTATGAAAGGCAAAGGCCTCTAGATTACGCTTATTTTACCAAAATAAAATATGATCATGCCTTGATTTTTAATTATTTAATTAGGACAGTAAGGTCTGACTTTGCTTAGACAAAAGTCTTGTCACTTAACCGAAATAATGTACAGTATAGAATATAAAGTCATGGTGCAGTGGGAAAAGAATGAATATTGTGTATGACTGCCATGAGCTTGGAGGACTGCATCCATACATCTCTGCAATGACTCAAATAACTTATTAATAAATTCATCTGGAATGGCAAAGAAAGCGTTCTTGCAGGACTCCCAGAGTTCATTAAGATTCTTTGGATTCATCTTCAATGCCTCCTCCTTCATCTTACCCCAGACATGCTCAATAATGTTCATGTCTGGTGACTGGGCTGGCCAATCCTGGAGCACCTTGACCTTCTTTGCTTTCAGGAACTTTGATGTAGAAGCTGAAGTATGAGAAGGAGCACTATCCTGAAGAATTTGCCCTCTTCTGTGGTTTGTAGTGTAATGGGCAGCACAAATGTCTTGATACCTCAGGCTGTTGATGTTGCCATCAACTCTGCCAATCTCTCGCAAGCCCCATACTGAATGTAACCCCAAACCATGATTTTTCCTTGACTGATTTCTGTGAGAATCTTGGGTCCATGCAGTTTCAAATAGGTCTTCTGCAGTATTTGTGATGATGGGGATGCAGTTCAACAGATGATTCATCAGAAAAATCGACCTTCTGCCACTTTTCCAAATGATCAACTAGAAGTCAAGTTATTATTATTTGTTGCTCTTACACCTGGGATTGATGACAAGACTTTTGTCAGGTAGTGTATTAACATTACATCTATTTTCTATGCATGCATATGAGTATGGACTTGGATTTGGACACGACGACTGAATGAAAAAAATCACACACAGAGAACTGAGTCAAATAATTACAACCACAAACCCTTGAGAGGAAACCATTAATCCAAACAATCATCTCTCTGCGTTGTAATTCCACTGCATAAATACATCATAAGTCCCAAATGAGGGTCTTTCAGATGGTCGTGACGCAAAAGAAAGAAAGATATTTTGGGATACGTTCTAGATAAACTATATAATTATTTACAAGACCTGTAGTGAAGGTAGTACAGTGACTTTAAGGTTGAGAGCATTCCTGTCTATTTCTTGTGTGTACAGAAATCAGTCAGCGCAAACTCTGGCCTCATTTCACAGTGTGCATGAAAAACACACACAGGTACGCCTGGCCAAACTGAGACATCCTTTCACAGTGTGCAGAGAAAAACCCAGACATTAACACACACCTTTGCTGCGCGCATGCGGAGGAGTTTGGTGTCTGCAGTGTAAACCTCTATTTCTGCAGGGCCCATTAGCAAATGCATGAGGAAAATTGCTGACGTTGCATCCACACACACACACATATGCACACATATGGACACACACACACAGAGGTATGCTTTGTAATTGACTGAATTCATTCACAGTATGCAGAGAAAAGCACACACACTTAGTAACATTTCAGGACAGAATAAAATAACCAGAAACCAACTATAATATTTTGTCATTTGGTGTTTTTAAAGTCTCAAAACCGCCATTACTCATCAATAATACGGTAAAACAGTGATGTTGTGAAGTAATACTACAATTAATTGCATGTGAGTGAATTTTAATACTGCAAAAGATGCTTACTTACTTTCTTACTTGGAGTTTTTGTCTTGTTTCTAGTCCACATATATAAATTCTTAAATCAAGAAGAACTTTCTAGACAACAAAAAAATGAAAATGAAGTGAGTTTTTCCTTAAAACAAGCACAATGATCATGTTTTATCGACTGGGCCAGCTGGCTTTTCTGTGTGGAGTTGGCATGTTCTGCCCGTGTTGGAGTGGGTTTCCTTCGGGTGCTCCGGTTTCCCCCATAGTTCAAACACATGCGCTATAGGTGAATTGAAAAAGCTAAATTGGCCGTAGTGTATGAGTGTGTGTGTGAATGTGAGAGTGTATGGGTGTTTCCCAGTACTGGGTTGCGGCTGGAAGGGCATCCGCTGCGTAAAACATATGCTGGATAAGTTCATTCCGCTGTGGCGACCCCTGATAAACAAAAGGACTAAGCCGAAAGAAAATGAATGAATGATTATGTCATGACTTTACTTGGAGGGGCACATTATCATTAACTGATGAATGAAGAAAATCTGTGAAGAGGTGTGTGATGCAACCAGATTGTGATTGGTTGAGGATTTTAAAAAGCTCTTGTATTCTGAGCTTGACTTCAATTCCAAACATCTATCACAGAAAATGATGATAAACTGCTGTGACTTTCCCTTAGTTGGAAACATTTGATCATCCATGTTTTATGATTATGAGTCTTTCACTGTAAACTGGCTTTTCGGCCACTAAACGGCTCATTTAAGGAAAGAGGAAGGACATATAAGACCCCCGCTTCTTTAACACACACACACACACACACACACACACACACGCACGCACGCACACACACACACACAACCACACACACACACACAAGACTAAATGAAAACAACACATGGCCCTGAAAAACACAAACGTGAAGTATTTCTCTGGCTTGTTTGCAGTCGGTGAGGCACATCTAATCCCTCCACTGATGACTGAGGTTGTTTCCTCTGATTTCACAACTCTGAAGTTTTTATTTTGCCATTTGGGCATTTAAACTTGTAAACCTGCAATTTGAATTGCCTCAATCTCTTAAAAGCCTGTCAAGAATGATGCTCAAGTTACAATTCACCATGAAATATAGAATTAAGTCATTTTTTAGAACACTTTGCTGTATTAGTGATTTTTCTGTTTGTTTGTTATTATGCACATCTCCATTCTAAGATCACATTACAGGAATGTGAATTTAAAGTTTTTGTAGCAAAGCTGTTAATATTAACAGCTATATAGAGATAATTTATTAATATATATATATATATATATATATGCTGTAAAAATTCTGGGTTCCACATAATCGATTTGTGTTGGGACAACATGAAGAAAATAAGTTAACTTATTGGTTTTTACAAATTTAGGTGGATTAAGCATAAAATAATTAAGTTGTCCCCAAAAACCCCTCAAAAGTTGTATTGTTTCAACAAATAGCAAGCATAATTTTTTTTTAATATATATATTAATTAATTATAACTATAAGTATATATTTTTAATTATTTATATATAAATGATATATAGTAGGTGACATGGTGGCTCAGTGGTTAGCACTGTTGCCTTACAGCAAGAAGGTCGCTGGTTCAAGCCCCGGCTGGGTCAGTTGGAGTTTCTTTGTGGAGTTTGCATGTTCTCCCCGTGTTGGCGCGGGTTTCCTCCGGGTGCTCCAGTTTCCCCCACAGTCCAAACACATGCGCTATAGGTGAATTGAATTAACTAAATTGGCCGTAGTGTATGAGTGTGTGTGTGAATGTGAGAGTGTATGGGTGTTTCCCAGTACTGGGTTGTAACTGGAAGGGCATCCGCTGTGTAAAACAATTGCTGGATAAGTAGGCGTTTCATTCCGCTGTGGGGACCCCTGAGGAGTAAAGGACTAAGCCAAAGAAAAATGAATGAATGAATGATATGTAGTAGAAATTACTGTTATTGTTATTTTGTAATTGTAAGGATGTAGTAAATTTGTTAATTTTATACTATTTTCTACTAACTTGATAAAATGTTTATATTATGACCAATTATAATATTGTTATAAATCTTGAACCAGCACACACTATAATACAAAAATATTTTCAAAAATGTTGTTTCATAATTATGATTTGTGCTTATTGTTATATTTATTATTATACTGTATTTATAAAATGACAGTACTATGACCAGACTTTTTTTTTTCTTTTATAAACCCCAAAAATGTTGTTCAAATTAAATGAATAGAACCAAATTTAACCCAAACTTCGGATCTGTCTATGGTATACTAACTTGGGTACTAATTTTGGCAACCCAGGCTCATTCTGAAAATGTACCCCTGTACACATTTCTGGAGAGCGCCAAATACGTCCAGCAGGTACGTTTTTTTTTGCAGTTTTTGTTTTCGTGAATCCACCAGAGGCCGCTGTGTACGCTTTTTCAGATCTCAAATTTGTCTCGCAAGTGCCATTCGTGCCTGCTGTTCTCGTGTAAATTCACCAGAGGCTGCTGTCGACTGACTGACTGACTAACTGACCGATCAACTGACCCACCCTCCTCCTTCCCTAACCCCAACTAATGGTGTTTTCAAAAGCACCGACTGACCCGGCCACCCACTTCCCTAAACCCAACCGACAGTTTTAAAAAGCAATCTAGAAAAAGAAAAGCCCTCATAGCAGCCTGATTTTTACAGCATTTTCAGATTTTACCACATTCTCACCCTGTTATTTACTTGTTTTATTTTTAGCATTTATTTTTGTCTTCCCCGCTTGCTGGAACCGTTCTTTGCCGGACTCGAACCCTGTCATTGCGGTCAACTCCGCTCCACGTCACAAGTCCGCCAACGTATGCGACGAGCCACTGGGCAAACTGGTAACAGCGGGAAAGCCGTCCATACGGAGGTAAGCCGTCAGCTGGTAAGCATGAAAAGGAATGGCATCATACCGCCCCGTAGCGTTCATTTTAAAGACGAAATGCAGCCATACGCACCTCTGGCTACATAATTCGCGATCTCCAGAAATGTATATAGGGCTACTTTTCAGAATGAGCCTATGTTGAATTTTGGGTATACAGGTTTGACTTTACTAATGTCACATTTTTATTATTGTCATGGTTTTTGTGAAATTCATTTTTGGATGAATTACAGCAAGACCTAAATAAAGAAGAACATAATTAGTGCTGTACTATAGCCAGCATATGTGTTAAAAATACTACATACCCCATCTCTGCCTGAACAGAGCGCTGGAGGTGACAGAATGGAGAGAGGGAGGGATTGAGAAAGGGCGAGCGAGCAGGATTAGATGGGAAAGCTGCTCCCGCTGGCCTGAGGCTGTGGATGGACTGAACACGCTGAATCCACTTCCTCTCCTGATGCTGGCTTTGAGCTACAGAAAGCTATGAACATTCCTCCTATTGTCCTGGAGCAGAGGATCCCATGGGCCTCAGGGAAGAGACACACATACAATCGCAACTGCTGTCCTCTGTCAAAACATATAAGTACAATTGCATTTCAGACGTGGAAAGGTGATGGAGTGCAACCTCAATGCTCCAGTAATTAGTGAGATTTACAACGAAGTACAAATACTCAAATAACTGTAATTGAGTAGTTTTTTTCCTCAGGAATTGTACTTAACTATACGTAGTACTTAACTATACGTAGTTTACTAAATGTGTACTTGAGTACATTTTTAGTACTTTTACTTTACTATTTTCCTTCAGACTGCAGTCACTATTGTTTTTTCTTGTCTATGGTGATTGGCTAAGCAGAATCATCAGTCCCATGATTGTCATCACGATATCTGTGTTATGAGGTTAATAATAAATTGTAAACCGATCTGAAAACTCGTCTGTTTGTGTTAATTTAGCTTATTTTTAAGCAAATGTGGTAAATAAGCAAACTTGTGCAGAAAGACTACACTACCCATGATGCTTTACACAAAATCCACCAATCAGAGAGCTGCAGTTGATCAAAAAAGATTTTTAGCTTTGCAATCTCCCAGTACACTATATAAATATGTGTGCGTATCTATCTATCTATCTATCTATCTATCTATCTATCTATCTATCTATCTATCTATCTATCTATCTATCTATCTATCTATCTATCCTTCCATCCTTCCATCCATCCATCCATCGATCTATCCATTCATCTATCTATCTATCTATCTATCTATCTATCTATCTATCTATCTATCTATCTATCTATCTATCTATCCATTCTTCCATCCATCCATCGATCTATCCATTAATCCATCCATCGATCTATC
>CAIGQV010019186.1:4964624-5005843 GCA_903798115.1 Danio jaintianensis | reverse complement strand
TCCATCCATCCATCCATCCATCCATCCATCCATCCATCCATCTATCCTATCTAGCTCAACAATCAACCAATTAAACTACCAACCAACAAGTCAATCAACCCACCAGCCAAATCTCCAACCAATTCAAATATACTGTATAAACAATCACAATAATACATATTTAATCTCAAACCTCACAAAAAACTAAAATGTTTGTCTCCAGCTTTGAATGGCTCCATGACTTCAGAACAAAACACAGGACGTACTCCACATGAACACCATTTTTTACCATAACTATACAGTAGACGGGCAAACAATGGTCATTTCCTGGGTTTAAAAACCTCGAAATGGCCTTTAAATGGCCTGAGAGATACAAATCAATGGGCCAGACAATAAAAGTGCTGCTTGTTTTATGGAGCCCTCCATTATGTCGGTGCCTGCCGGTGTCTAACCGAGGCCCATTACCCGTCATCCCCCGCTCTATAGTGTAATTAGTAAATGATTACGTAAAGCATCCGTGCAGCAGTGCATTCCTGCTGCTGTTTTTGCTGTTAAGCTGCAGTCAAGCTGCTTTCAGGGTCAATGTTCAGTCAGAGGTTTGCTGTCCGTGGGATTCCAGCCATGCCACCAGATTTTTGTTATTTTATCACTAATTCTTCGTAGGCTGTGAATTTTGCACAATTTGACCTCAATGTTTGAGGTTGAAGATGCATGGATGAAAATTCTTCGTGTTTTTATTTATCGTTAATTGCAGAAACAATATGCACTGTAAAAAGTGATAGGTTGACTTTACTTAAAAAAAGAGGGTAAACTCGTTGACTTATAATTATTAAGTAAACAAACTGTGTACATAATTATAAAAGTTAAGTCAGTGGGTTTACAGATTTTTTTTCATTCATTCATTTTCCTTCGGCTGAGTCCCTTTATTCATCAGGGGTCGCCACAGCGGAATGAACCGCCAACTTCTCCAGCACATGTTTTACACAGCGGATGTCCTTCCAGCTGCAACCCAGTACTGGGAAACATCCATACACACTCACATTCACACACATACACTATGGCCAATTTAGTTTCTTCAATTCACCTATACCGCATGTGTTTGGACTGTAGGGAAACCGGAGCACCCGGAGGAAACCCACGCCAACACGGGGAGAACATGCAAACTCCACACAGAAATGCCAACTGGCCCGGCCGGGACTCGAACCAGCGACCTTTTTGCAGTGAGGCGACAGTGCTAACCACTGCCCCCACTGATTTTTTTTTTTTTTTTAAGTAAAATCAACTTGTTGCTTTTAGGGCAATGGGTTTACTCACTTTTCTAAAGTAAAGCAACTAATCGCTTTTTACAGTGTGGTGCGAAGATGAAAACTAACACAAAAATTCTGCTCATATACAGTAGTCAACATTTCAAGTAAATCAAACCCTTTCATCAAAGTTGTCCTAATACTATTCAACAACACCCATTCTTGTCTTAGGACAATTTTGGAAAATGTTTTTGATCCACTTCAAACGTTGACTACTATACATTCATTCATTCATTTCTTTTCGGCTTAGTCCCTTTATTAATCTGGGGTCGCCACAGTGGAATGAACCGTCAACTTATCCAGCATATGTTTTACACAGCGGATGCCCTTCCAGCTGCAACCATCACTGGGAAACATCCATACACACACTCATTCACATACATACACTTCGGACAATTTAGCCTACCCAATTCACCTATACCGCATGTCTTTGGACTTGTGGGGGAGCACCCGGAGGAAACCCACGCAAACACGGGGAGAACATGCAAACTCCACACAGAAACGCCAACTGACCCAGCCAAGGCTCGAACCAGCGACCTTCTTGCTGTGAGGCGAACGTGCTACCCACTGTGCCACCGTGCAGCCCGACTACTATACAGTTAAAGGCAAAGTTATTAGCCTTCCTGTAAAATTTGAATTTCTTTTCAAATATTACACTCTCAGAAATAAAGGTACAAAATCTTTCACTGGGGTGGTACTTTTTCAAAAGGTACACTTTTGTACCGTACTGGTGGACATTAGTACCTTTAGGGTACACTTTTATACCTTTAAGATTCACTTTAAGTTACTGTGAGGTGCACATTTGTACTTTTTAGGTATTAATACATACCTTTAAGGACTTGTTAGGAACAAAAATGTACCTTTTGAATAGGTACCGTCCCAGTGACAGATTTTGTACCTTTATTTCTGAGAGTGTACCCAAGTGCTGTTTACAGTTTTTCTCAGTCGCTTTGGTACATTTCTCAGATTAGCATTGAAATTTTGCAAAACAGTAAGTGCATTTCTCAAAACAACACGTACAAATAGCAAAACACCATGTATTACCTGCAAAAGCCAGTCTCTTGCTCAAAATCCTTAGTTCATCTCTCAAAACTAAATTTCTGTGTCAATGAATGTGTCAGTGCCATCAGAATTAAAAGTTCTCGTGTCATTGTGTACAGATAAGACAATCAAATGATCAGACACTATTTTTTTTTTTGCTCTTTGTACTGTAATTTGTTGACAGATCATGTCATTGTGATACAGAAAGGAAAATACATTACTACATAGCACAAAGAAAAAACAAAAGTAGAAATGTGAACATAGGACAATCTCTTTTCAGATGCACCTTCATTAGAAAAAGGTCAAGATTCACCTGGGAGAAATTTATCAATTGTAGACAGATTTAGAAAAAAAAGTCTAATGGAAATGAAAAATGCATTATAAATAAATATTAAGACAACTTGTTCAGCCATTTTGCATGTAAAGACTTATGCCATAAACAAGATATTAAATGTTGTGGGGAGTGAGACTATTCAACAGAGACCAGAATAATACATTTTGATCAACATGACATAAGCAATTGATAATGCAGGAAACATCAGAGAACTGCACATAATCATTTGCATGGATGTACGCAAGCATTTGCAACTTGTTCAAAGGAATGAGAAACTGCTTTTTTGATGTGCACAGCTGACACGATGATCTAAAGATTGAACAGGTTTTGAGAATTTCAATTCTGATCTGAGAAATGGACCAAAGCGACTGAGAAAAACTGTAACAGAGATTTTTCTTTTCAACATAATAGTTTTAGCTCATTTCTAATAACTCATTTCTTAACTCATTTGTCATGATGACAGTACATGATGTTTTACTAGTTACATATAGTAACTAGTAGCCCATCAAATAAAAGGATTTCTTAAAGGGGCTAATAATATTGACCAAAGCAGTTTTTACTTTTTTCTTTAAAATATTAATCTTTTTTCAACTAAACTAAAAGAAATAAGACTTGCTTCAGAAGAAAAATACAATAAAAAAAGAAATATTCGAAAAAGAATACAAATTTTACAGGGGTGCTAATAATTTTGCCCTTCATATACATATACAAGGGAAAAACCCACATATTTTACATACAGTAGTTTCCCAATGTTTAAGTCATAGAAACGTAGATTGTTTTATATTAACTGACTGCTATTTTACTGTAAATAAATGCTCTAAATTATAATGTTCTTGTTTAAAATAAAATAAAAAATACAAGTTAACAGAAAAAGTTTTTCAAGGTTAAAAACAACTTTTAACATTACATTTTTGTAAACACACATATTTTTCCTACAATTTTATAATGTATTTATGTACATGTTTATCTTATAACTAGTAAGTAAAAGCACATTTGATATAAAACAAAGTGATTTACATTAATATAAAATAGACAATACACAATGCACGCACTATTTTCCTAATTATTTTTAAAAATACAGTGCTCAGCATAGTTGAGTACACCCCATTTTGAAAATGAATATTTTTATCCATTTCTCAGTGAATATAGGCAATGTATTTTGGTGCATTTAAACAAAACAGATTTATTAAACAGATATATTTATTAAAATAATATTTTAGTCCCCAAACATCTTTAGAAAAAAAAAGATAATACAATTAAATTCAAGCAAAATATTGCAAAAACAAATTTCAACCTACAAAATTTCAACTAAATTTTTCAATTTTTTTGCTTCTCTTGATTTTTCCTCGTTTTTAAATTTGTATTTAATATTTTTCTACAACATATAAATTTGGCTGTACTAGTTTTTGGACCGTTATCGTAAGTTATTTTGTTAGATAAGCTCCAGATTTGGCTTCAGTACGGACTAATCTAATGTATATGCACAAATATAATATTGTAGAGCGTCCTATTAAAAATATGAATTTAAAAGATAGATTTGTGAGGGGTGTACTCATATCTGTATATCATAAAAATTATTTTATATTTACAATTATTTTAAAAATTGCAATTATTGTAACAAAAAAGAATGTTATAATGAATTAAGAGAAATAATACTAATATATATAATTTGGAAAAATATATATTTGGAATATATAAACATATATATGGCAATTTGACTTAGGAAATCCAGAATTATGACGATTTGTAGGTTACTAATTAATCCAATACCTTGCATCAAGTGCCACCTGCTGGTGGTGTTCATTCGCTCTGTCAGCGTCAAGAAAAATATTTTTAAAATATATATGCTATTATATTACTTAGTTTTTTGCTTGGGTTTAAGTAAACAGTTTAAGTTTGGAAGCACATTTGCTCACAATTTTGCAGGCACTTTTAATTTGTAAGAATCGCCGTATTAAGTATTTGCACTTAACATACGTTTGAGGCTCTAAATATTAGCACTAGATATTAGCATTAGATAAATATTTTGTAAATAATTCTTGAACTGGCAAAATAAGTTTAAATATATATTTGATTAAATGTATACGTAAAAGGATAAACAACTAAATACAGTGCATACTTCAATTCAATTCATACGAATATTCTTCTTCTTTTTTTCAATACTTCTTCTACTCCTAAAAATAACAACGCTAATGCTAATAATATACAATTTATTAATAATTGTATATTTATCATCTAATTATTTTTAATCATTTATTTGCGAAGGTCTCCTTTTGTACGGCGCATGCGCGGTCGGATTCTCTGGTATCGGAGGATGTTGATGTGCAAACCAGCTGCAAACTTTCCTCACACAAACACTAAACCCGCTGTATTAATCAACCTCCGGTAATTACCACTAACTAACTGTTATTAATTGTTTAGCGCTGGCGTGTCACGATTGTATTTTAGTGCGATGTTATTTTTTTAGCCTTTGCTTTGAAGGTTTGTGAGCCCGTTGGCTGTTTTTGTTTATTTCCTGTTGCTTGCATCTGAATCTGAACTGCATCCGTAAGCTTGTATACCACATTTTTTTACCATATTTACTTAAATGCATGCGTTTCTAGATTTAGTATTCATTTATACGCAATATTTGTTGCTGTTCTTTGTGTATTTAAATGAGGATAGCTCCCTTTGGTTAGCTGTGATTGCTAACTCTGTTTATATGCAAGTCCTGAAGTGAATCCGAATTCACTTGATTTCTAATGTAAACGGCTTCATTTAGTGCATGTTTAATATAGTTTACGTTATGAATGATAATATATTGAACTCATATATTATAATAAAACCAAAAAGATTCAGTGGATGCTAATGATGACCTTAAATACAGACGTTATAATATAAATCCATGGTATTAAAGGGATAGTTCACCCAAATGTGACCATTTACTCACTATTTACTCTCCCTAAAGTGCTTCCAAACCTTTAAGAGTTACTTTATTCTGTTGAACACTAAAGAAGATATTTTGAAGACGGCTGAAAACCTGTAACCATTGACTTCCATAGTAGGAAAACAAATACTATGTCAGTCAATGGTTACAGGTTTTCAACATTTTTCAAAATATTTTATTTTGTGTTAAACAGAAGAAAGAAACTCACAAAGGTTTAAAACAGAGGCGAGTAAATGATGGAATTTTCATTTTTGGGTGAACTATCCCTTTAAATAAATTTAAATGTATAAAGGCAAGTATTCATACTTGTCTAATTTCTCTTAAAGTCACTCAGAATAACTAAATTGAGTAATGTCTCCCCCTCCCCTCATTTGTCCAGGTTGCCAGATCCTCTGCCATGAAATACTCCTTATGACCTGACATGTGTTGGTAAAATGGCCGCTGAGCTGTTCCCTACTAAAAAACTGCCCACCGTCAGTGCCAGCGCCGTCCAGCAGTTCCAGCAGCAGAACGTCAGCAACAACAACACCATTCAGGGATGTAACTGGCAAGGCTTGTATCCCACGATCAGAGAAAGGTGATTCACCCTTTATGCAAAATATAAAAATATCGTAGCTTTCTAAGTTTTTTGTATAGCTAAGATTTTTTTTTTAATATTTAATTTTATTTTCTATAGCTATATTCTTCATATCTAAAGTTAAGTATTTTATATGTGGTTTTATTTTCTATAGCTATAACTTCTAGATCTAAAATTGTCAGTTTTTTTTTTACTTATTATACTCCATAATTTAGATTCTTATTGATATTACTTTAGTTTTTTGTTTTTAAGCATTTCACTGCATATTTTACTGTATGTGACAAAATAAAAATAAAATTTTGAATTAGATTTTTAAAAAAGATTTTCAGCTAAGTGTTACCAGAAAATTTTTAAACTTTTTTTAATCATATATTAACGTTACAAATTGTATCTAATTTATGTATTTATTTGTTGGTAGTTTTCCTTGTATTTATTTTTAATTAATTGTTTTTGCCATAAAAGTAAGCGCTGTTGCTGACATGGCATTAAATAAAAAATAAAAAATGTTTTATTATATATATGACTTTATGCCTCAATAGCATTACAGTAGTTGCTCCAAAATAGTGTTTTCATTTGGTTAATTTGTCCTTTAGAAACTCAGTCATGTTCAACAACGAGCTGATGGCTGATATTCATTTTGTGGTGGGACCTCCTGGAGGAACCCAGAGAGTGCCGGGACACAAGGTACAAAATGACCAGCTTTAAGTCATCCCACATGGAAAAAAAAATACTATAGTAAATACTGTAGTGTTTTTGAACCATACAATGGTAGAGTATTATACTGAATGTATTATAGTATTTATATGGTACTTTTTTATAATGTGTGTATGTATATATATATATATATATATATATATATATATATATATATATATAATATATGTGTGTGTATATATATGTATGTGTGTGTATACTCATATAAACTACAGTATTGGGTCATTTGTTTATATTGAATAAAATATATATATATATATATATATATATATAAACGTATGAATAAATATAAACGTATGAATAAATATAAAAGTAAGTGACTGATGTCTGTTTTCTTTCACTCTGTCAGTATGTCCTGGCTGTGGGTAGCTCAGTTTTTCATGCCATGTTTTATGGAGAACTGGCTGAAGATAAAGATGAGATCCGGATCCCTGATGTGGAGCCACCTTCATTCCTGGCCATGCTGAAGTATGACTACATAGACACTAGCTAATAAACATAAATTAAAAGACACAAAAAACATCTAAATACGTCAAAGCTAATACATCTTCAAATTCAAATTAGACTCAAATTAACATCAATTTAGTTTACAGTTTGCCTCTTTTAGGCTTTAAAATTAGCACCATTCAGCAGTATATGTTTATTAATTAAATATTTTTCCTCTATTTTCAGGTACATCTACTGTGATGAGATCGACCTCTGCGCAGACACTGTACTCGCCACGCTGTACGCCGCCAAAAAATACATCGTCCCCCATTTAGCCCGTGCTTGCGTCAACTTTCTAGAGACCAGCCTGAGCGCCCGAAACGCCTGCGTTCTGCTGTCTCAGAGCTGCCTGTTCGAGGAGCCCGATCTGACGCAGCGCTGCTGGGAGGTGATCGATGCACAGGCTGAACTCGCGCTCCGCTCTGAAGGATTCTGCGACATCGATACGCAAACGTTAGAAAGCATCCTGCGGCGTGAAACACTCAATGCTAAAGAGATGGTGGTTTTCGAAGCTACGTTGAGCTGGGCTGAAGCTGAATGCCACCGACAGGAACTCCAACCCACAATCGAAAACAAGCGACTTGTTTTGGGAAAGGCCATATATCTTATACGAATCCCAGCGATGGCACTTGACGATTTCGCTAACGGCGTTGCTCAGTCAGGAGTGCTAACGCTCAACGAAACCAATGATATTTTCTTATGGTACACAGCAGCCAAAAAACCCGAGCTGAAGTTTGTGTGCAAACCACGGAAAGGTTTAACGCCGCAAAAGTGCCATCGTTTTCAATCGTGCGCGTATCGTAGCAATCAGTGGCGCTACCGCGGGCGCTGCGATAGCATTCAGTTCGCCGTGGACAAACGCGTGTTTATTGCTGGATTCGGCTTGTACGGCTCTAGCTGCGGTTCAGCGGAGTACCAGGCCAAGATTGAACTGAAGCGGCAAGGAGTGACGCTTGGCATCGCCATCATCAAATATTTCTCAGACGGCTCCAGCAACACCTTCCCGGTGTTCTTCGAGTATCCAGTGCAGATCGAGCCAGATACTTTCTACACGGCCAGCGTCATTCTGGACGGCAACGAATTGAGCTATTTTGGGCAGGAGGGCATGACGGAGGTGCAGTGTGGAAAGGTGACCTTCCAGTTCCAGTGTTCATCTGACAGCACCAACGGGACAGGTGTGCAGGGTGGCCAGATCCCTGAACTCATATTTTACGCCTGAGAGAGAGAGAGAGTGTCCTCTATAGGATTAATCAGAAAAAAAAAATTCTGTTCCTTAATGAAGTGCTGCTCTTATTTTGCACAAAGGCTGCAAAAAGAATTGTAGAGATTACCGACAATCTATATGTTAGAAGTAGGGTTGTCAAAAGTATCGAGTTCGGTACCATTCGCTACTGAAATTTTAAAAACGTCCATTTCCCGCTAACATTGGAGCGCGTACTTAAACACCGCTGATTGGCCATTGTGTTCACATGGTCAACAGAAATGACTGTTTATCACTCTTCATCACTGTTCACCGAGTGCAAACGTTTTTTTATTTTTTTATTTAAGTACCGATTGGAACCGAACTCGATACTTTTGACAACCCTAGTTAGAAATGTTAGAAGCACGAAGGAAAAGAGAAAATTTGGTCATTTTACTCAACCTCATTTAGTTATAAACCTGAAGATTAATATTTTTTTGAAAAGTTCAGGGTTTTTTTTTCATGCAGGTCAGTCAAATTTCAGACTCGAATTTATTAAGTCGAACTTAATAAATTAAAGGGATAGTTCACCCAAAATTTAAATTCTGTCGTCATTGAATTTCGTTTTTCTATTGAACACAAAAGAAGATATTTAAAAAAATGTTTAACCACTGAATTAAATACTATGTAGCCATAGTATTTCTTTTTCCTACTATGGAAGTCAGTGGTTACCAGTTTCTAACATTCTTCAAAAAATCTTCTTTCTATAAGAAACTCAAAGATTTAGAACCACTTTAGTGTAAATAGTGAGAATGTTATTTTTGGGGGTGAACAATCCCTTTAAGGTCTACAATATACAAGTGTTTTTTTTTTTTTTTTTAATTCAAATATATTCTTTTCTTTTTTTTTTATTCATCAATGATACATTACATTGATTAAAAGTGACATTAAGAATATTTCTAATGCTTTATTATATTGTAAATAAACATAAATGCGTTGAACTATTCCTCCTTTCAGTAAAGGATTCTGAGGAAAAAAGCACGAATTATTTTTAAGATTAATAAAAATAAATGCTTATTTTTGAAGTATCATGTGACACTAAATACTGGAGTAATCATGCTTTTATGTTACAGGAATAAATTACAGTTTAAAATGCATTCAAGTAGAAAAATGACAACTTTTACTGTGTTTTTGATCATGTACTGTACATGCAACACGAAGTTAAGGAAATGACTGAATTTTCATTTTCTTCTGACTTCTTTAGTGAAGAACAGATTGTGACGCTCTTGAGCTGGACGTGTCTTAGCATTTCTGAAAATGACTTCAGTAAGAGCAAGTTTGCTAAAAATAATGTCAGTTTCTTCACTTCAGGGGTGTGCGATACTTGTTGTCTATGACATAATTGTTTTGCCAAAGTGTGTCACTCACTTTTCATAAAACAAACAAAAATGCATCTTGATAGTCGAAAAGCGTCTTACCCCTATTAGAATGCAGTAAGATGTGATTTTAATTCAAGTTATGAAAGCAAAAAAAGCCTGTGTGGGTTTGTATATTTACAATATATGCTATACTAATGAATAACTAGAAAGAGTGCCATTTTCCAAATATTACTATGTAAGTGCTAATGTGCTATTGATTTTATACAACAGTTCAGCAATTAAGAAGATAGTCTTCGAGTAGTTACACATTTTAAACTAATTATTTAGTTGTTTTTTTTCAAACCCAAAACAGAACATTCATCGGTAGCGTTCAGTTTCTGAATGAATCTGTTTGTGAATAAATCATTTAAATCAACAATTCATTGATGCATTCGTTGGCTGCATTCCAGTCCAATTACTTCCCTCTGTCTCATTCACTTTGATGTATGTCATTGATTACATTACACAAGTGTTCACTACTGGCGGAACATCTAAGTGGGTTTAAATGGAACTCCCTAAACCCTTGAGCACTTGGGAACTATACTGTTGTAACGTCACAATCGCAATGCATTCAGGGATATGTGAAATCGACTCTCTCGCTCGGTCAAAATCGATGATGGATCATTATGTCCGTGTAAACTTCCCTCGTTCACTTTATGAAGTGGAACGCACTTCAAAATGGCGGCGCGGATTCCCCTGAGGGAACAAGTGAAGGGAAGTTTGCGAGTGCGTGTCTAAAACTGGACGCATTCCAGTCCACTTTTCCAGTCCATTGAGACGCAGGTTTAGTTTCTTAATGAATCAGCAGTTTTGAACGAATCATTTGAATGGATTAATAACTCATAAGGAGAAGGATTTACTGGCTGTTTTAGCTTCATGTTTATTTATCCACAACATTGATTATACAAAATATTGTTTAATTGTTCAAAAATGACGATATAATTTTCAATAACGCACACCCCTGCTACACTTTAATGTCACATAAATCCTCATGAAGTAGGTCACTGTTTTGTTTTACAAGACTGTTTGGTTTACCATCACTTTAGACTATTGACAGCCATGCTGTTTCTTGTGTGAAACATGCTTTAATATCTCTAACTCTAATATGTGAAGTCACACTCTTGATTTATTCTACCTTGTGTGTCGTACCGTAATGAAACTGTATTTTACTTAACTCCTAAAGTATTTGTATAGTTTTTTTACTTAACACGTGAAGCACAATTTGTCCTGAAGCGTTTCACTAAAAGCGTATTTTCTCTACTTAATGGTCGTGTAATCTTATATTTTATAACATTTTGGTGCAACACGTTTAATGTACAAGGCGTGAAGTTATGAGCGGTTTTACAGAGAAAAAATAACTAGGAGAGAGTTAACTAGTAGTGCTGGACAAATATCACTATTATGATTGCTCAAACTTAGGATTTTATGAAAGTACTGAGGTGTTCTGACACTTTTACATACAATCAAACTTAAAATTTAGCCATAAAATGGATTAAAAAAAACTATAGACATTGAAGGAAGGTTTCATTTCTAGAGACCAGAATGTCAAAGATGGTGGACTTATGACTTAAGCTGGTTTGAAACCATTCAGAGCTATTAAATTTTCTTCATAAACTGTAAAAGTGATATATTTATGTGGTAAACAAACTGAAACACTACACAAATCACTCCAATTTCTGATGTGTCAATTTCAAAACTTAATTGCACTATTTCTGTTTTTTCTGTAATACTGTGGCTCAATCGAGAATCATTTCATTGACTCTTGTGATCTTTGTTTTGGGATTTTAAATCTGTCATTCGTGCCTTTTCTGGATTGGGTTTAATGGTGTGTGAACTACCCAAGCAGTACATGTACACTTTATATTCCTGGGCCATAATTTGAGATGGTTTTTTTTTTAAACATGCTTCTGTTGTATTCACAGGAACTGTGGTTTTCATTCATTTATTCAAGGCTATATTTTGATGGCACAAGTGAGGAGGCCTGTTTATTCTGTACGGTAAAAAAAAGATGTGCCTGTGAAAGTGCCAAGACTTTATTTTGAATGTGCGAGTGGCTTTTGTGTCAACATGAATAAAGCTAACCTTTAACTCCAGCTTTTTAGATGTCTTGTCATTATTAAATGTCTTTCTAAAATCTATTGTGCTTTTTTTTTTTTTTTAACTGGCAGCAAAAAGTTTGAATTCGGTTCTCATTTGAAAGGGAAGATATTTCAAATACCGATTATGGATTTCTAAAAAATAATCCATGTTCTAAATTCTCAGTATGGAATCGAATTTAAATCATGCCAATTTTATGATGTCACATTTAGGCATGGGACGATAACCGGTTTTAAAGTATACCGCGGTTTTGAAAAGTCAAGGTTTTAAAACCGTTACAATTTTCTGTTATACCGTTCCTAAGGTATTTATAAGTTTTGTTTCTCTTGCGTGTTTTTTACGACGGGTTTTTTTTAGGGTAACAGTAGAAAAGGACCCTCCACATCACAAGCTACTGATCAGTCCATGATTCAGGAAACATCTGAAAAACAAATCTCTTATACACCAACATCCAGCCTGCTGTAGAGCTGAACAGTGCTGTGGCTTTACTTTATATCCAAAGAAAAGAAAGATATCCAAAGATGCCTTTTCAAGTAATTAAGATGGCAGAAGTCAATGACTTATTTAAATGATTTAGCCTGACATTTATTGTTTCAAAATATTTTAAATGTTAAAAAAAAATATATACCATGTTCAATGGGGAAAAAGTTGTTGTTTTTTAGCCAGACGTTTAAAAAGAACATATTTTAGAGCAGTAATTACAATACCGTGAAACCGTGATATTTTTACCCAAGGTTATCATACCGGCCCATGCCTAGTCACATTTAGACAGATACACAAATGATGGGGATTTGGTTGGGGTGAATGCCTTTGACAGAGATCGTCATTTCGAATTTAATGTAACCTTTTGTTTCTTTGTTTAGTTGAGGAGCTACAAAAAAAACAAAAACAAAATTAAATGTGTAAATGAATCAGACTTTTAAAATTTAAATACTGTCACTTGACAGAGGACAACGCACAAGACATCGGTGAGCAATTCAAGGCAAAGGCAGGAGCAGCTCGACCAGTGTATTGAGCATTCAACTCCATTGTATTATTAATGGGATTGTTTATGTTTTTACTATGATAAGTTCACTATAAAATGTAAAAGAATTATACTGCACCATTATTTAATATGCTTTAAAGCAATGTTTTCTGGTTATTTTTAAATAATACACAAATAAATTAGCAAATTTGTAATACAGTTTGGTATTTGGTTTGGTTTAACTTCGGCCCGCAGCCCTCAATCATGTTTGGTTTTTGGCCCTTTATAAGAAAAGGTTTGAGCACCCCTGCTTTTGATTGAGGTAAAGTTAGTTTTATATTCGCACATTCATTCAGTGACAACTTGTGACACCGTCGCTATATTGTTTACCATGTTACTTTGAATCACATGCAAGTATGACACATGCAAAAACAACGTTAACTCTACTTATTTGACTAAGTTATGTACAACAATGTTGTTAGTCGTTGGCTGCTAATATGACTTCACGACTTAGAATTATAATACTTTTCTGAAATTATATTATTAAGGAGAAATTCCAAATGTGTGAATATAAAACGAACTTTACCTCAATCTGCTTTTGAGGGTGTAACAGAAGAGTATACAAGCTTTGGGACATGCTACTTTCTACTTTATCGTTGTGTTTAGTTACATCCCGTCTATAAGCTATGTTTCCATCCAAAAATGCGAATTAACTTTATGCGCAAAACTGAAATATCGCATAAAAGACGTGCGAATAAAGCAGCGTTTCCATCCAACGAGTCAAACAGAACAAAATCGTCACTTCCTGATTAAATGGCGCCAAATATCAACAGTAAAAACGGAATTTGCTGAGGTAGGAGAAACTGCGTGAATCTTTTCTTCATTTAATAAATGACTTGCATCTCAGAAGGCAATGCTGACGCGCAGTGAACGCGTGGTGGCGTTTGAAGGCGTGAGACGTGGAGCACAGACGCTCTTAACAATTCTGGAGGTCATTAATAATATAATAACACTAATACTGAAATGGTTAAGGCATTTTAGAATGACCAAAACAACATTTCAGATGTTTTACAATGTGCTCAGCCTGCTGGTTTGTCCATTTACAAACATTTTTATCATCACATGATCTCTTATAACCAAATCACATGACCTTTTTTTAATGCGCATACTGGAATTTGTTCGGTAAAAGTGTTTCCATCGCAGTTTATGCGCATCTTTTCTTATCGAATAAAAAGTTTATCCTACTCAGATATGCGCATACATTTTTTATGCGCATTTCCAAAATTTATGCGCATCTTAGCGTTTCCATCAACCGATTTTTTATGCGCATATCCAAAATGCGCATAAAAATAGGTGTATGGAAACGTAGCTAATAAATGATATCGACACATCATCCACGTTTCTTTCATATTTAATTAAGGTTACCTTATTGGAGAAGCAGCAGCAGGTTAATCTGACATTCGCGAGTCTTTCATGCAGAGAAGTCTCCTCAGGTCTTTGGATAATAGTTCATTCAGACGGTAATGCCCAAACACGTCTTTTTATAAGTTCACATCGTTGTTGCAGATGAAATATAACACGGTAAATGTGACTTAAACATTTTCCAGTTGGCTACATATTAATATTAGTCGTCAAACAACTTGACCGAAGCCTCTCTACTTGACGGTTGGTCTCACGCGTCCGCCATGTTAGTTTGATTACACTTATTTTCTCCCCGAGTTCGTAGTTGTAATCGAATTAACGTCAACGCGCAATTTATTGTGGGCAATATTAGGCGTTCAGTTTGGTTGTTGCTAGATCATATACGGTTGCGGCCGGAAGTTGACGAAAATCATTTATATTATTTATTGAATTTCCCATTAATTGTATTTTATTAAGTCTACCCCAACCCTAAACCCAACCGTCACAGTAACATAAAAACAGTAGTTGTACCGAGTACTATTTATGTTATTTATTAAATTACCCACTACATTTTATTTTATATACATTCTACCCCTAACCCTAAACTCAATAGTCACAGTATAGTAAAAATATTAATTATTGTTATACAGTATCATAAAAAATGATGCTGTGCATATCCGAAGCTGTATCCTATCTAGATTTTACCTTCAAGTACATCGACGGTTCTACATTTTGGAACCAGAAATAGTAGACAACTCAGAAACATTTGGCATACTCGTACATACTACGGTTTGGGACACACTAGTTTTATCTTTGAATACATTTTATTTAGGATGGATAGTGCGAATTGGGACACAGCAAGACTTTTTGTCTCAGTTGTTTGTTCACTTGGACATTACTGACAGCGTTTATGCGAATATTCATCAAGATTGCCATTTTGACAATTTCGTGTCCCCATAAAAAATCCAAACTAAAAGTTTTATAAGTTAAAAGGTATTAGAAATATGTCAGCTTTGATTTTATCCATGAGCTCCTGTACTCCAAAACAATTCGCATTTAGTCTCAAAAATCTCTCACCAGTATGGATGCAGTAACAATTTCGATGACATCACTTAGATTCTATCCAATCAAATGTACTGTAGAAATTCAAATATTCCACCCCACAAAACAGATGCTAAAAGCTATGGCTGATAGCAGGACTACAGGCATCCTTGAAGGAAACATTGGCTGAAATACGTCACTATATAGCATTTTCTATATGGTGAATGGCACATAGCGCACTATATAGGGAATTAATGAGTCAATCAGTGTAAATATGCTTTCCATTAGGGTGAATTATGTCTGGTTTGTACAAGATATACATATACATAACAGTATTTCTACACAGAATGCTGTATTTTAAAGTAAAATAGAGGATGAAATGGTTATACAGACTGGCATAAACCAAATGCTATTGGCCATTTTTTTTAAAAGAGGGCGTGGCTTCTTAACATGCCCCGCCCTACCTACCATTTTAGTTGAAATGACGTCAACACACCGAATAAAACTGCATGTCTCATCAGACCTTCAAACAAACCTGTTTTAATGATTGTAAATTCGTTATGAAATATCTTTCGTTTTGTCTCCAATCACAAGAAAGTCAAACCATCTACATAAAACAGCAATGAATGCATCTCTCGTTCTCCGTCTATTTTGTCTTTTGCTTCTTGCGTGCTTGAAACTGTTGGGTTTTGTTCTTGACAGACTTGATAAGCAGTGATAAACTGGGGTCCATGGCTGATGATGATGATGATGATGATGGAGTGTGTGTTTTGTCCTCCTCCTGTGTGTGTTTGCTCCTCCTCGTCTCCTCTTGACTGTGTTTCTCCTCTCGGCGCCGCTGTTTCTCCTCCAAGATGCTCTGTGTGGCTTTGGTCTTCTTGTAGGCCGGGTCAGACGGGTCCAGGTTGTACAGATGAGATGTGAACATCGCCTGAAAACGTGGGTCTTGAACGTCCACCTGGAAAACAATTAAAATGGGTGTTAACTATAATAACTACACTACTAAAGTCCCCCTGAAATAAATTGTGTTAATGCCGGGACACACTAAGCCAATGCCAAACAACTAGCACCAATGAAACCCAACTGTGTTGTCGCATTGCATTGGCTCGCGTCTGGACCAAAAAGCTGCCCATGAACACACCAAATAGACAAAAGCCTAAAACGAGTCGCGTTCTGCGCTACACAACCTGTCCCACCCTGTCTTCACTTTCAGATTAAAAAATATCACACATTATATAAACATATCCATATTTTAATGCACTTCAGGAGATCTTTAACTACACTCCAGCAGTGGTATTTTAGGACTCTGACCTTGAAGTCGTCTCCTTCTTCCAGAGGCGTGTTGCTCTTCAGCAGTTTCTTCCTCTTCTTCTTGCTCAGGTTCTGATGCTCAACAATCTTGTCGTAGTTAAAGTGTTTGTGTTTGTCGTCTTCATCGTCATCCATCAGCAGCTCCATCTCAGCCTAGAGATCAGGACGAGTTAATCAGGACATATATTCATTTATGTTTTAATGCCATATCAGCAACATTGGCTATATTCATGGCCACATTTGTACTACGTATTCAACATATGATTTACTATAATAACTTAATAATCATGAAACACACAAATAACAACACTGATAAAAGGTCAAATAAGATCTTTCAATTTGTCCAATGATAAATATTGTAAGATTCCTGCAGAAGACACCTTTTTAAACATTTCTCTTTAAATATTTCATGAATAAAAACAATATCTAATACCATTTACAAATATACATTGTATTAAAATATATTTTATGGTCAAACATTCTTACACAACTTATAAATAGGTTTCTCTTCCCATTTCAATAAATAGGAGTCTTGAGGAATTTCTTTCATTTACAAATGGATTCACTTCATATGATTTTCCATTCCATTCATTTAATCATGACATTATTACCCTTAAACACATATGAGCATCAGAGAAACGCACCTTCCGCCTCTCCATTTCCTCCTGTTCTTCTGGCGTCTGCTCCTCTTCCTTCTTCCTGTTCTTCTTGCTCTTTTTGTTTTTCAGGGACGCTGCAGAGACAAGAGTCATCGTCATTTAAAGAGATCTTTTGCTTTGAACTTGATAACGAATAACAAAGGGAGATGTTTTCGTTTACAAAATGTATTTTTTCAAGGGACAGTTCACCCAAAACAGAACAATGACTCACCATTAATTCATCCCCAAGTGTTTCCAAACCTTAATTAGCTTCTCTCTTCTGATAAACACTAAAGAAGATATTTTGAAAAATGCTGAAATCCTTTAACTTCCTTAACAAAATTATTAACACTATGGATGTCAATGCTTACAGGTTTTCAGCTTTCAGCTTTTCTTTTTTTGTATTCAACAGAAGAAAGAAACTGAAATAGGGTTTGAACAGAATTTTCATTTTAGGGTGAACTATCCCTTTAAAGTCCACGTGAACCAGAACTGAGACTTTTATTTCAGTATGTTGATGTACTTCCGACTGAAACTGAATATTTAGTGGGCGGGGCTTTCATTCTGCGCATCATTCTCTTATAGCTAGCTAACGGCAAAGACTATAGATTACACAAGACGTGTCACTCGTATAGTTTTGAATGGGGAAAAGTGTAACGGTCAATATGGTGAATGAAGCCCCTCCTTCTAGTACAGGAGCCAATCAGCGATTGATATAGACTGACGCATCCCCAGGGAGGGGCTCGAACCAGATGTGAGTTTCTGCAGATTTTGTTTGACTCGAACGTTTAGAAATGAAGCTAAAGACACAGTTGTTGTTTAATTTTATTGGTGATTCCTCATATGAAATGTAATGGTAAGCTTGGCAAGCAATTTTGGAGAATTTGATGTTTCCACATTCATACAGAATGCCCGAGCATACTGCCCGAGAGGCATTTCAAAGATGGCCACCAAGTGAAATGACTTGCCTTAAAGGGACTTTGCTAACGGTTAGCGAGGGTATTAATATGCTGTTGCTATGGAAACCCTGAGATTGACGTTAACAAATAGACTGCCACTCCAAAAGCAGAAGCAAATAGTCAGACTTTCATTCAAGATTACCACAACAAACTAATTTCAGTGGATTAATTTGCACAGACTAATTATTCACCTTAAGAATAACAATAACAATGTGAACTACCAAAATAAACATACATTTTGATTTGAAGTGGACTTTAAGGCAGAATTTGTGAAATCTTGAACCCTAAAATCTACATAAACCCTGTCCCCAGGGCATGACATTTCTTTCTACCTGTTGGATTTGGGTGAGCCAATCAGAACAGAGACAGCTAACTAATCAGAACCCATTGTGTATTTCTGAGGGAGGGGTTTCAACCAAATTCCCTTTAAAGCAAGTCATTTCACTCAGCGGCCATCTTTGAAACACCTCTTTGGCAGTATGCTCGGGCATTCTATCTGAATGGGGAAACATCAAATTCTCAGAAACTGTACATTACATATTTGGAATCACAAATAAAATTTAACAACAACTGACTCATAAGTTTAGTCTGTAAACGTTCGAATCAAACAAAATCGGCATTTTTTCAGGTTGCACAAGCTAACGTGCATACGCACTTGAGAGGAACGAGATCACGACACCAACCTCATTTATGGCCGTTCTACACATTATCACCCTCTGAATAATGCTTCATCAGATCGCGCTAGTCTTCTGAAGTAATCCACAACTTGGTCTTGCTGGCGAATCTCCTCCAGAAATAACAGTGACTCTTTGTTTATGACATGTGGTCATGTGATGTGTGTTTGACAGGACCGACTGTACCTCCCGTTTGTTTCATACAGATTACAAAACCAAGTATAGTTGGTTCATTTCAAAGCACATATTTCAAGCTTTATGTGGATATGTTTCTTATGTCTGTGAAGCAAGTATTCGCTGAGATTCCAGTGCATTTGTTGACCACAAAAAATGTAAATACACACATCTGGTCTAAGCTTCTCCCCCGGAGATGCATCAGTCTATAGCAATCGATGACTGGCTCCTGTACTAGTAGGCGGGGCTTCATTCGCCATATTGACCATTACACTTTTCCCCATTCAAATCTATACGAGTGACATGTCTTGTGTATTCTATAGTCTTTGCTTCAACATACAGGAAGTCAACAGACAGAATGGAAGCAGCAGAATAAAGGTTTAAAATATGTGAAAAATAACTTGATTTAAAAAAATAAAGCATGAACATGTTATGATGCGCAACCCAAAAATACAATTAAGCTCTCTCTGTTGTAAATACAATAAAGCATGAGGTGTCAGTGACCTGTGGATCCAAGCTCCTCTGTGAAGAAGGGGTCACTGAGGTCAACATCAGGAGGAAGTTCATCATCGCTGATCTGAAGCTCTGCCTCCATCCCATCCTGCACAACACAAGCAAGTCAGGAGGGCAGAAATGAGGAGCAAACATTGTGGTTATCCTCAGGAACATGTTTACCTTCTTTCCTTTCCTTTTCTCCTTCTTTTTCTCCTTTTTCTTCTCCAGGAACTCCTCCCACGGAGTCAGTCTGTCTTTGCCCATCATTTTCTTCTTCACGAGGTTCTCAGTTGATTCTTTCAGCCCTACAAATATAAACATTTAAATATATTAAAACATAAACAGAAAATAATTAAATTCACCTAAATATATAATAGTTATATTGATTGCATATATTTGATTGCATAAAATTATATTTTATAAGTCTTTCGTTTACTTAGTAAAAAATATTTTATTATATTTATTTAAAATATTTTATTGTATTATTTTATATACGGTGCTCAGCATAATTGAGTACACCCCATTTTGAAAATGAATGTTTTTATCCATTTCTAAGTGAATATAGACAATGTATTTTGGTGCATTTAAACAAAACAGATTTATTAAACATATATTTATTAAAATAATATTTTAGTCACCAAACATATTTAGAAAATGAAAGATAATACAATTAAATTCAAGCTAAATATCGCAAAAACTAATTTCAACCTACAAAATTTCAACTCAATTTTTCAATATTTTTGCTTCTCTTGATTTTTCCTCGTTTTTAAAATTGTATTTAATATTTTTCTCTTACATATAAATTTGGCTGCACTAGTTTTTGGACCGTTATTGTAAGTTATTTTGTTAGATAAGCTCCAGATTTGGCTTCAGTACTGACTAATCTAATGTATATACACAAATATAATATTGTATAGCTTCCTATTAAAAACATGAATTTAAAAGATAGATTTGTGAGGGGTGTACTTATATATGCTGAGCACTATATGTATATTTATTATATTTTCTATATAGCACAATTTAAATCAAAACACTATGTACAAAGAGAAAAGAACATACTTGCTGTTTTTCTGTTATTATTTATATGTATGATACTATATAATAAATTATTAATAAATTGCAGTTTATCTATTAAATACAACACAAATTTGTTGCGTGTGGCTTGTATCTTCTGTTCTACATCTTATATTTTAATATTAACATGTATTATATTAATAACGTAATATATACAATTAAAAGTAAATTATAAAGCATTAAAAATATAGTATAAAATATATATAGCAAACACAGTAGTCGACATTTGAAGTGCATAAAAAAAAAATTAATCAAAGATTTCCTAAGACAAAGCAAGTATTGTTTTTGGTTTTAGGTCGACTTTGATCAAAGGTTTTGATTGAGTTCAAATTAGGTTGGATTATTGTACATTAATCTTAGGAATAATGAGTTGAGCGGTAAACTCTGATACCTGGCACCCATGTGATCTCCATGTTCATGTTGTTGTCATCGTCGTCCTTCTTGTCTTTGTCCTGAATGCTCTTCAATAATTCTCTGTATTTATCAATCTGCCCTGAGCCTTTCTTCCCTTTACTGGCCTTCTTCGCCTCCGGCAGAGATTCAACTGGCTTCACAGCTGAAAGAACATTCAAGATCGCTAAACAACATCAGAAATAGCTCAGTATAAGGTTTACATATGAGGCTGACTTACTACCAGGGGCACACAGAACCTCTGCACTTTATTTTTGCACAGAATTGTGTACAGATTTCTGCGAACATAATTACGAGTGTATAGGAGCTGAAAACTTAACAAATAATAAAAACATAATACTTTTATATTTTTATTTAAGGTTTAAAGTGCAAATTCAATTAATTAGAACCACTTGTTATTACAGTAGGTTAATAATTCTGACTTCAACTGTATATATATAAATATATCTGCGGAAATCTATGGAAATTTCTGGGGGTGCAGATTCAGTCTGGGCCGAGTTTCGACTGACCTTCTGTCTGTTCCTCCTCATCCTCCTCTTCCTCACTGGATGACGCCAGGTAAGCCTTGAAGTCCATGTCCAGCAGCTCGTCCTTATTAAACTTGCGGCAGAGAGCAGAGACGCGGTCGTGATCCGTCTCATCCCACGTCAGCTCCACCTGAACACACACACACACACACACGCGCACGCGCACATATATGTTAGCATATGGCAGGGTTAACGGCTCAGATGTAGAGTCGTGCTCAGCGTCACAGACCTTGGAGGTGGTGGTGGCCGTCGATGTGAAGAGTTTGGGTTTGTAGGAGCCATAATCCACATCCGTCGCCCGGTCCTTCGGCTCGTCCTCAAACGTCACATCATCAGGAATGAACCTGGAAAGCAAATGTAAACAACATAGTGAAGCAATATGATTTGGTGAATGATTCGTTCAATCGATTCATTCAAAACCACTGAATCAGTAAGAAATAAAGAAATTCATTTTATGAATGGATTGAGTCGCTGACTAAAGTGATTCATTCAAAACAGCAGATTCATTAAACAATTATGAGACTCGCTTTATGTATAGATTGAGTCTCTGACTCAAATGATTCATTCAAAACAGCTGATTCATTAAGAAATAAAAAGGCTTGCTTTATTAATAGAATGAGTCACTGACTCAAAGATCCATTCAAAAGAGACTCACTTTAAAAATGGGTTATTGAGTCAAAATGATTCATTCAAAACAGCTAATTCAGTGTGAAATTAAAAGAATCACCTTATGAATGGATTGAGCCACTGAATCAAACAATTTATTCAAAACAGCTGATTCATTAAGAAATTAACTGATTCTCTTAAAGAATGGATTATCGAGTCAATGACTCAAATGATTTATTGAAAACAGCTGATTCATTAAGAAATGAAGAGACTTTCTTGATAAATACATAGAGTTTTGATAAAAAAACACATTTAAATAATTTTAAACCAAAGTTTTGATTGAGTGTGTGTGTGTGTGTTAATGTGAGTTTCTGACCGCAGGTCAATCATGGAGAAGCTGGTCTCGTACTCAATGCCATCACACTCCTCGTAAATCTTCGATGCCGTTTCGGTAGAGTCACACTCCACCACGGCATAATAATACCTCAGGCGCTTGAACTGATAGTCACGCACTTTCTCTCTGTAGATCCTGAAAAACACACGAAAGACATTCACTGTACATCTCTGAACTGACATAAATGATACAAAAATGATAACGATGTTTTCATTTAAAACAAAGGTTTAATATATCGTGGCCAAAAGTTTTGAGAATTACATAAATATTGGAAAAGTTGCTGCTTAAGTTTTTATAATAGCAATTTGCATTTACTCCAGAATGTTATGAAGAGTGATCAGATGAATTGCACAGTCCTTCTTTGCCATGAAAATTAACTTAGTCCTGAAAAAAACTTTCCACTGCATTTCATTGCTGTCATTAAAGGACCTGCTGAGATCATTTCAGTAATCGTCTTGTTAACTCAGGTGAGAATGTTGACGAGCGTAAGGCTGGAGATCATTATGTCAGGCTGATTGGGTTAGAATGACAGACTTGACATGTTAAAAGGAGGGTGATGCTTAAAATCATTGTTCTTCCATTGTTAACCATGGTGACCTGCAAAGAAACGTGTGCAGCCATCATTGCGTTGCATAAAAATGGCTTCACAGGCAAGGATATTGTGGCTACTAAGATTGCACCTTAATCAACAATTTATAGGATCATCAAGAACTTCAAGGAAAGAGGTTCAATTCTTGTTAAGAAGGCTTCAGGGCGTCCAAGAAAGTCCAGCAAGCACCAGGATCATCTCCTAAAGAGGATTTAGCTGCAGGATCGGAGTGCCACCAGTGCAGAGCTTGCTCAGGAATGGCAGCAGGCAGGTGTGAGCGCATCTGCACGCACAGTGAGGCGAAGATGGCCTTTTGGAAGATGGCCTGGTGTCAAGAAGGGCAGCAAAGAAGCCACTTCTCTCCAAAAAAAACATCAGGGACAGTTTGACCTTCTGCAAAAAGTATGGCGAATGGACTGCTGAGGACTGGGGCAAAGTCATATTCTCCGATGAAGCCCCTTTCCGATTGTTTGGGGCATCTGGAAAAAGCCTTGTCCGGAGAAGAACAGGTGAGCGCTACCATCAGTCCTGTGTCATGCCAACAGTAAAGCATTCTGGGGCCATTCATGTGTGGGGTTGCTTCTTATCCAAGGGAGTGGGCTCACTCACAATTTTGCCCAAAAACACAGCCATGAATAAAGAATGGTACCAAAACACCCTCCAACAGCAACTTCTTCCAACAATCCAACAACAGTTTGGTGAAGAACAATGCATTTTCCAGCACGATGGAGCACCGTGCCATAAGGCAAAAGTGATATCTAAGTGGCTCGGGGACCAAAACGTTTAAATTTTGGGTCCATGGCCTGGAAACTCCCCAGATCTTAATCCCATTGAGAACTTGTGGTCAATCCTCAAGAGTGGTCAATCCTCCACCCACTAATTCTGACAAACTCCAAGAAGTGATTATGAAAGAATGGGTTGCTATCAGTCAGGATTTGGCCCAGAAGTTGATAAGAACATGCCCAGTCGAATTGCAGAGGTCCTGAAAAAGAAGGGCCAACATTGCAAATACTGACTCTTTGCATAAATGTCATGTAATTGTCAGTAAAAGCCTTTGAAACGTATGAAGTGCTTGTTATTATATATCAGTACATCACAGAAACAACTGAAACAAAGATCTAAAAGCAGTTTAGCAGCAAACTTTGTGAAAACTAATATTTGTGTCATTCTCAAAACTTTTGGCCACGACTGTATGTATAGTTCACCCAAAAATAAAAAAATTGTTATTAATTATTCACCTTTATTGGCCTTAGTTTATCTTCAAAACACAAAATAAGTTATTTTAGACGACATCAGAGAGCTCCCTCATCCTCCATACACATCAAAGGTCCCAAGATGTTCAAAGTCCAGAAAAGGAACCAAAAACATTGTCAAAACTTTGCATGTGACTTCAGTGGTTTAACTGTAATCATACAAAGCTCCAATAAAAATTTGGTTTACCAAAATAAAACGGAAAAACAACTTTTGTTCATCAGGTCAGAGTACGCATTTACTGTGGCCAATACAACAGATTGCTATTAAAGTCAGATATTGGCGCACAAATAGATTTTTATATGTTTTATGGTACACAAAATGGTTTGCATGATTACAGTCGAACCACTGAAGTCACGTTGAAAGTTTTGACACTGTTTAATTTTCTGGACTTCTCAGAACCACAGCAATCTATAGAAGATGAGAAAGCTCTCGGATTTCATCTAAAATATCTTTTGTTCTGAGGACAAATGATGGTTTCAGGGGACTGAAATGACATGAGGGTGAGTAATTAATAATAAAACCGGTGAACTACCCCTTTAACAGACTAGGAGGACAAAAAGACAGAGTACCTTTGCTCCTCAGTGTCTGCGTCAGGGTTTTCTGGGAGGCTGCTGAGCTCCAGTGGACCCTGAGTCTGTTCTGCGTGAATCCTCTCCTTCCCGAACTCAGACGGATAGACCTGACAAATCAACACCAACACAACTGAGACTCGCATCTGACTGAAGTGATTGTGAGGCTGTGGGAGGAGGTGAAGGGACAGTTACCGTCACGGACAGCACGACGCCTCCTTTGGGCTTAAATGAGTTGAAAAGAGCCAGGAGATCTTTAGCTTTCAGTCGGTCCCAGTCCATGTTACAGACTGCCAACCGCCGGGACGTCTAAACACAAAACGAAGTTTAAAAACAATAAAGAAATAATATTCTGAGCAAAAATCTAAAAACGTACACAGACAAAAGTTTGTATTATTTTATAATCGCTCGATTTCTGTTATTATTTTAAATGTATATTACGATATATTGCACTTTATTACTAATGCAATATATATTACGAGGGGCAGATTTAACCAATAAGCGAGGTAAGCAGCCGCTTAGGGCCCAGGAAACTTGGGGGCCCCCAATAAATACCTAAAATTGTACCTATAAATATAAATATATAACATTATAGTTTACTATCATATTTTGTATGGTGAGGGTCTAACAAATAAAATAGTAATGTAATTATTGCATCCGTGCTAATTGGTTCCCCCCGACCCCCTATCAGGGAGCAGTCAAATCGGATCAAGATTTAGTTTGAAAAACCAAAATATTTTATTTAATTTATAATTATAATTAATTTTTATTTATAATTTTTAGTTGTTTTTCTTTTTTAAGAAAAGAAAATGTAGAAAAAAAGTGAGAAAAAGACAGCAATAAAAAACAAACAAACAAACAAACAAATAAATACATACAAAGTGTTCATATTAGGACTTAGGGCCCCAATTGCTTACTATAAATTGCATTATTAATAAAATGCATTTTATTTATTAAACAAGATAAACTATTAAATAAATATTACATATATGATTTTACATTTTTATTTTTAGTAAGTAAATATAAGCTACACTGTATAATGTAGTTGTGTTTCAAGTGATGATAAAAAAATATAACGCAAAAAACATTTAGACACCCACTAAAATAAAATTGTGTAATAATTTTTTTTCAGGCATAATAATGCATACATGTTAGAGGTGTGAACCTACACTGGTCTCACGGTTCGGGTCGGTTACGATTATCATGCCAATATTTATCATCAATTCGATATCTCGGTGCATCACTGTGCATTGACGATGCTTTTCATAAACAATTTTATATTTTACTTCACAGCACAAGAATTCTTGTATTGAAATGTATAAATATATTTATATATTATTTGTAATACAATTTTGTCCTTTAATGCAAACAGTCAGATATATGAACTGTACCTTTGCACAGACGACAAGAGCATTTATAGCAAATAAACAAATGTAAATATCCCGCTCGCTTTATGAGCCCTGTCGAGCGAGTTCTTACAGCCCTATGATTGGTCACGCGCTCAACAGAAAGGGCTGTGATTGGCTCTAACGCTCTGGCGCTGTTCACCGATGACTGACACTGATAAACGGCAGCGGCGATCACAGCTGATCCATGATAGACGCGGTAGCGAAAACTCACTCTGCAGACACGCTCGTGTCTGAATCCACGAGTATCGCTATAAGTCAAGTCAAGTTTATTTATATAGCGCTTTTCACAATGTAGATTGTGTCAAAGCAGCTTAACATAGTTCTAGTAAAGTCCAGATTTCAGAGTTGAAGTTCAGTTTAGTTTAGTGTGGTCTAAATTTCACTGCTGAAAGTTCAAACACTGTAGAGCAAATCCACCGAAGCGCAGCTCCACAAGTCCCGATCCGAGCAAGGGAGCAGCGACAGTGGCGAGGAAAAAAAAACTTCACAAATTAACGAAGTGAAAAAAAAAAAAAAAAAAAAAACAGCAGAGAAGAGAGGAAAAGTCACGCCAGCAGGTCAAAGTGCCGCAGAGAGAGAAAGAGAGAGAGAGAGAAAGAGAAATGGAGTTTACTTTCATTTTCTCAATCGCAGTGAAACAGGGCTTCTGCTGTAACTTCAGTGTCAGTGAAAGACTGTCCAGCAAACACACACGCAGTGAATTGTGAGGAGATTCTGTGTTTTTAAATAGTTGGGGCGTTTTAATTACTCGCAGTCTCCTCCCTCGCCATAGTAAGGTACCGCAAGATAGCGCATATGAGATAAATGACGTCAGTACATAATAACCGGTTATGATCTATTACTGAACCGATACCGAATTGTCCGCGTCTGCATCGCGGGGCAAAGAAACAATTAATTTTGACACCCCTAATACAGGTCAGAAAAAGTATGAGGATTTTTTTTTACATAGTTGATGAATGATGAAGGAATTATTTTTATTTAGTAAACACACTAGATTTTTTAACTGAAAGGCTAATTAAATTAACTGTAAACAATATATATTAATTAATAAGATTATTATGTCAAATTAATGCAATTGCTTTGTACTTCATACTCAACAAACAATCCTGGAAAAATGCTTCCACCATAAAAAATAAAACAAATCAAATAAATGCAGCCGTGGTGAGCAGAAGAAACTTCTCTCAATAGAAAACGTAACATTTTCAAGACATTTTTCTTACATCATCACTGCGTGGAGCGTCTTTCCACATCTCTCCCCAGTCATGCTCGATCTCCTCTTCCTCACGCTTGAGCAAATCCTCCACCTCATCATCTTCATCATCCTCATGTTCATCAGAGCTGGTCTCAACGTTCCCCTTCCCTCTGGCCAGATCAGGCCCGCTGTCACTCTCTTCATCTGAATCGCTCTCTTCATCTTCATCATCATCTTTATCAACATCATCATCATCTTCCTCTTCAACACCAGATTCCACATCCTCATCTGTGAACACACATACAGACAGTATTAAGCCATACATAACAACATAAATAGATTCCACTCATTATTTTTTGGGAAGAATATAAACAAAATTTTGAAATTAAGTAGAAGTCAAAATGTTTTTGCATTCCAGGTCAGTTTGGATCCAAATTGTTACTTTATAAAAAAAGTCACACTCATACTTTAATATCTGTCAGTATGTTTTGAATGCTATGATCACTGCTGGGTAATAATAATTTTACTTCAAAAATAAATAATTAATTACTAAATACATAATTAAAATAGTTTTTTAAATTACTTATCTAATTACTAAGCATTGTCCTAAAACTATTAAACAACACCCATTCTTGTCTTAGAACAATTTTGAATTTATTCTTATACTACACACACACACACAAGCGCACACACACGCACGCACACCATGAATATAGTTGAAAAATGTATATATTATATGTAATATTAATTCATACATATATTAATTTATACAGAACTGTTGAATATATGTATTGTATTTAAGACAAGTATATTACTGTAATTAAATGACCTACAAATGGAAAGTAATGCATTAATTAACTTTTTTAAGCATAAAAGTAATGTAATAACAGTTACTAGTTACTTTGTAACTAATTACTATCAACACTGGTTACCATGCTATTACCACACCAATACCTTTTGTAAAATAAAAAAGAAATAATATTAAAATGTCACATTACACACAGGTGAACATGTTCATGTTTACAAAATCCACTCATTCACACATTCATTCACAAAAATACGTGAGATATAGAGAAAAGGTTAAATATATTTTACAAAAGTGTTTTGACATTAATACATATTTGAATATAATATTTTTAAAATGCTTTTATTTAAATAATCCATAAATGTTACTATCTTAATAACTGTACATTATATAATAAATATTTCTCATAGGTAAAGGTGCTTCATACATACCCGGGTCCAAACTGCCAATTTTTTTTTTGTTGAGAAAATAGATTTTGAGAGTCTTAATTTTCTTACTAACAATTATGCTTTTTTTTAGAAACTTGTATGCATCTTTTCATAGTCAAAACAGTCCACATGAACCGGAAGTTGCAATTGTTATTTTTTTCCATATTGTGACGCAGTTCCTAGAGAAATGGAATAATAAATGATAAAACAGTGGGCGTGGCTTGTTTTTGTTATTGGGAGCTGATTGGATGTAGTAAAGTAGACATTTCATTCAGAAAGATGGGGAAAAGGGTTTCTGGAGAGTTATTACAACCTAACAGACACCTCCAGCACACCGTTTCTGTCTGTTGTCAAAACTGACAGTTGGAGGGGCGTGGCTAAGTATGTTAGCCACGCCCATCACCTCAGACAGACGTCATCTGAGAGTTTAACTGCAAACAAACAGGAAGTGCATTTTCAGATTTTAATTTTAGATTACATGGGCAAACTATTTTTTTTCTTAATGACACACACAGATTAATTGTCCACCACAAAACTAGCAATGTGAGCTAACAAAATCAATATGGTTAGTTTTGATTCCATTTGTACTTTAAGGTTAAGATAATCGATACGCAATGAATGTTAACCCAATAAGAAAAAGCTTACCTTCTTCATATACTCTCACTCCCTTTGCCTTTTTAGTTTTCTTTGCTTCTTTATTCTTCAGGATTTTCTGCTCTTCTTCAGCTTCATCGCTCTCCTCATCCTCATCATCCTCATCCTCCTCGACTTCAGCTTCTTCGTCAGCGTCTAAGCCTCTTTTCTCTTTCTGTTCCTCCTCAGTTTTTTCTTCATCATCATCATCAGACTGTTCGGAGTCAGAAAGCTTGTAGAAGCGCTTCAGGTCCTCTGTGGACGTGTGTTTTACGGGTCGACCGCGTTTGTCCACTGTGTACTTCAGTTTGAAGCGCTCGTCATGAAACATGGACTGGAAGCGTTTGTCGATCTTGATTTTGCGCTCTTTGTTGGGCATCTCCCAGAAACGAGGGTCCTTCTTCACCTTGGAGAAGCGCTCATTGTCACTCGCAGTGTTTTTGGAGGCCATGATGGCGAACAAACTGGAAGCAGAAACCTGTGATAAAAAAAAACCCACAGAAAAAGTTCATTTTAGGTACAAGAAGAAATTGAGGTTAAGTTGGTTTTATATTCACACATTCAGTTTCTCCTTAATAACATAATTTCAGAAAATAATTCTTTGCAAATTCTTGATAGTGAAATCATATTAGCAGCCAATGACTATCAAAGTACAACATTGTTCACAGTGCTATTGTTGTTTTGAACTCATACTTAAATGCGATTTCAGACCCAATATTCAAAGCAACGTGGCAAACAATTTAGAGACCCAGTCACTGTTCAAAAATGAACGAATGTGCGAATATAAAACTAACCTTACCTCAATCAAGAAGATTGCACCATTAGAATGTGTCTTTAATTTTTAGATATTAATTTGTTTTGAGCAACAAAAAAACAAAAACCACTATCCTAAATTTTACCATGGTTTACAGCAGATATCTATTACTAGAATGTCATTCAATGTAAGAAGTTTATTTTACAAAATTATTCATTATTAATATACAGAAATGTAATGACGCTATTATAATGTAAACTAATTATGAAGACCACACAATGTGGTTCATAAACATTAAACAAGACATAAAACGAACTAAATCAAGCTAAAATTCAATTTCAGGTGAGTATAAATAAATAAATAAACAAATTCGGTAGATTATTTAAGTAATTTTCCACACAGGCTTTTTCAACAACAGAACATGTGGTCAGACTATATTTCATATTGCAAAATATGTAAAATTATGTTTTACATTAGTTTACACAATGTATTTTCTTTCCTCTGTGTAATTTCAACCGCACACATTTGCAATGCAACGCACTGCTTTACTGACACGTAAATAAAACACTGAACGTGTCGCTACGTCTTCAATTATATAGCACAGAATTGCTATTAACGAAACATAATGAAACATTCAGTCATAACTGACTGCACGACAAATAAAAGGACTTATTTTAAAGGCCAGCACTGACCTGCTGAGTTTTCGTGCGATGCCACAGCTCTGAGCACAGCCCCACACGTGTTTACCCGTGATGCTTCACTATTTCCGTGACCCTTTTTTAAGCTCCGCCCTTATTTGAATACGGCGAGACATAAAGCTCAAAACATCAGACGCCGATGGACGTTACAAATCTGTGGGAGGTTTGTATAATTAAATTAAATCCGTAAAAACATTTTTGGTTTCGTGAAATGAAGTACACATTAATGAAATAAAGTGTATAGTGCAATACTTGCATTTTCATTTCGGTTTTAACTGATGTACTAAACAACAACAAATTTAACACAAAATCTAAATTACTCAGTTTCAACATTACTAGAACATTTGATGAAAATAAAACCGAAAAATATTAAAATATATACCACAAGGTGAATTGAAACGTTCATGAAAAAATTATTAAACCTAAATTAATTTTCATGTAATTGACATATTAATATATATTTGATTTCAGTCATAGTCCAATGTTAAACTGATTTACAGAAATAACCTAAAAAATAAAAAAACACACAAAAACAAAATGACTAAGTAACAGCATTACTAACATTTACTAGTTAAAAGAAATTGAAAATATACAAGTAAACACAAATTCAAAAGATTAATTAATTAATTAATCACAAATCATTAATGTCCATAAATTTACTTAAAACCTTACTTAATATGAACTTTGACTGGAATAAATGCAAGTAAAAAGTGTAAAGAAAAAACAACAACAAAAAAACAGATTATTAGAGTTTGTATTTATTAATTTAAATTAAACCGCTGTACAAAAACAAAAAAATCCTGAAAATTACTCAAATGAACCAGCGACCTTCTTGCTGTGAGGCGAACGTGCTACCCACTGCGCCACCGTGACGCCCTATAATATAATATAATATAATATAATATAATACAATATAATATAATCTTTTTAGCCAATTCTTCGCTGACTCCGGTCCGCGTTTCCAGTATTCTAGTTTGATCCACTCCACATTTTACCTCAGATCTCTCACTGTTGTCTGACGCAGAACTGAATGCAGACACTCACAGTCACGCCGAGAAAAATGTGTTCAAAAGAGTTGTGTTTTTGTCTTCTACGAGTTAAATGTTAAAATGAAAATAAATCAGGAATGATGAACGCGTCCGTGAAGAGCCTCCGCGGTGTGCCCGGAATATGGCGGTGTTTTTCCTCCAGGCAGGGAATGAATGTGTTTGACAGGAGCATGAAGCGCAGGCAGAAGGATTGGGCTTCATCTTTACTGGACAGCCACAAATACGATTATCTTCGAGAAGAGGTCAAATATGCTCAATGTTTGTTTTAATATAGCAAAAGTGTTGTGTGTGAGTGTGAACTTATGTTTTGGTTGTGTTTGCAGGTGGCCAGCGGAGTGGCGGACAGAGTTTATGATGTCGCAAGGTCACTGTGCACAGATTAACGTTACATGCTATTATTAAATAATAATTTCTGGCAAATATTCAATTATGGTATTTGTTTTACTTCGTGTCATCATGACTTAATTTTGTTTTGTGGGGTACAAAAGGAGATATCTAGAAGAATGTCCAGTCTACACTGTCCTAAAAAGACGAAGTGCAGTATCTATGCAAACGCTGAAGCTGAACAAAGTGCTTTTAAAGTCCGCGTGAAATCAAAATGTCCAATGTTTGTTTTGCTAGCTCATATTGTTATTCTTAATGCCTATAATTAATCCCTGCAAGTTAATGCACTGAAAAAAAATAGTTTTTTTTGGTAATCTTCAGCAAAAGTCTGAGCATTTGGTTTCACGTTTGGAGTGGCAGTTCTTCTGTTGATGTCAACCTGAGGATTTCCATAGCAACTGCATATTAATACCCTCTCTAACCTTTAGTTTGCTATGAGGGAAGGATGCAAAATGAAAGCTCCGCCCCTACTTAATATTCAGTTTTAGTACAACAACATACTGAAATAAAAGTCTCAGCAAATTCCAGTTCACACAGAGTTTACAATGTTTTTTATTCAGCTTGAAGTTACTGCACATTTTTGACACCCTTGTTTTTTCTGAAACAGGACAAAATTGAACCCGGAGAATTTGACACAAGACAGCACAGATGTCATAAAGCCTAATTTAGCATTTAACGTTGGCGTGAACCTGAAGGATAAAAAAACAGTCATAAGAGCTATAATATAAGTAACTATTTGAATATCTAATGTCTGAGGATTCAAAAAACTCTAAATATGGAGAAATTTGCCTTTACATTTGTACAAATTAAGTTTTTAGCAATGTATATTACTAATAAAAAAATTACATTTGGTAAATTTCCTACTGTAAATATATCAATGTCTTCATGGAACATGATCTTCATTTAATAATCTAGTGATTTTTGGGATGAAAGGAAATGTTCATTATTTTTAACCCATACAAGTGTATTTTAGGCTATTGCTAAAAGATACCCTTGCATAATAAAGCTGGTTTTGTTGCTCAGGGTAATTGCATATTAGCAATTCAAACTAATCATTAGTAGAATTTTAATCCGGTAGACTTAAATATTTTCATGCAACCATACCAGTTAAATCTAATCGATGCAATATCAAAATTCCTGCAGACTTGCCAATACTCTTATACAGCTATAGAAAAAACAATGTTTGTTTGGCATTTCAACAGCTTTAGTCTCCATTCACTTTCATTGCAACAGAAGCTTTGGAATTCTGACTGATATCTCCTGTTTGTTTTCACCAGAATAAAAATAGTACTGTGGGTTTTGCAGCGAAAACATGAGTGCCAGTAAATAATAACAAATGTGCATTTTTTTAATCCTCTAAATGTCATTCCAGGACTTTCCCTCTGGCTCTGGATGTAGGATGTGGGAGGAGTCACATTGCAGAGCATTTGAGTAAGGTAAAACTGTATTTAGTTTGGCAAGTATCCTGTTTTAGTGCATGCATCCACAAAGACATGCTCATCATTTTCCTGTGTCTGCATCTCCAAATGTTAAGGAATTATACTTTGAACAATTTGAACTGAAATGAATTTGATAACCTTCATATTAAACTAAAGATATAAGAAAATATTTTGATGAATGGTTAAGTTGCACTTTTTTGTATAATGAACGTGAATTGAGACCTCTTTGTCAATATTTTCTTTATAAAATATTATTCCTTAAAATCTTTTTATATATAAACTTGGAGTCGTGGGAAGTATTGGAGTCTTGTCATCTTCTCTTCACTACATTAAAAAGAGCAGCATGAACATTCTTGACAGCATCTTCTTTTGTGTTTTTCAGAAGAATTAAGGTTTTTAAGTTATATTCCTAAATTAAACGCATCTTATGGTAACACGGATTCTCTCTCATCTCAGGAGGTTGTCGAACGACTCTTCCTAACAGACATTTCAAGCTCGTCCCTGGTAAGAGACTTGTTTTATTGATGTGCAAATGCAACATACTGTAAATATGCATTATAACTGCAAAAGTTTGGGGTCAGCATGATTTTTTTTTTGTAAGAAATTAATACTTTTATTTAGAAGTGATGTAATATTCATCTGGGGTCGCCACAGCGAAATGAACCACCAACTTATCCAGCATATGTTTTACACAGCGGATGCCCTTCCAGCTGCAACCCAGTACTGGGAAACACCCATACACACTCACATTCACACTACGGCCAATTTAGTTTATTCAGTTCACCTATACCACATGTCTTTGGACTGTGGGGGAAACCGGAGGACCCGGAGGAAACCCCCGCCAACACGGGGAGAACATGCAAACTCCACACAGAAAGGCCAACTGACCCACTGAGTGCTAACCACTGAGCATTGTGTCGCCCCTTAACTAACATTAACTAGCATGAATAAATAATGCAATAAATATATTGTTCATTGATTGTTCATCTTAGTAAAGGCATTAACTAATACAACATTATTGTAAAGAGTTACCAAAACTTTCAAGTATTTCAAGATATTAGTCTTTACATCAAGTAAATGAGCATTAAAAATAGTTCGCTTCAAAATGAAAACTCTGGCATCATTAAACCTGTTTCTTTCTTCTGTTGAACACAAATAGAGACGTACTGAGGAATGCTGAGAAAAAAAACAGCCATTGAATATTTTTTCTCCTATAGAGGCCAATTTTTTCCAGCATTCTTCAGAATATCTTGTTTTGTGAAAAATGGCTCCTCAGGGCTTTATGTTGAGCCCATTTTATTTGATATATTTATATATTTTTATTCGTTATATATGCACCTACATGGAAATAATGGCCTTTTTCTTTTTAGTTTAAGCTGACAATACCCAGCTCTAGGGCGGCATGGTGGCTCAGTGGTTAGCACTGTTGCCTCACAGCAAGAAGGTCGCTGGGCTAGTTGGCATTTCTGTGTGGAGTTTGCATGTTCTCCCCGTGTTGGCGTGGGTTTCCTCCGGTGAGAAAAAAAACAGCCATTGAATATTTTTTCTCCTATAGATGCCAATTTCTTCCAGCATTCTTTAGTATATCTTGTTTGGTGTTCAACAGAAGGAAGAAATGAAGAAATGAAGAAAAATAGTGTAGATACAGTTGAAGTAAGAATTATTTCTAAGTAAGAATTATTATATTTATTTCCCCAATTTCTGTTTAACAGAAAGATTTTTCAACACATTTCTAAGCATAATAGTTTTAATAACTCATTTCTAATAACTGATTTCTTTTACCTATGATGACAGGACATAATATTTTACTAGATGTTTTTCAAGATACTAGTATTCAGCTTAAAGTGACATTTAAAGGCTTAACTAGGTTAAATAGGCAGGATAGGGTAATTAGGCAAGTCATTGTATAATGATGGTTTGTTCTGTAGACAATCGAAAAAAAATAAGGGAGCTTAAGGGGGCTAATAATATTGACCTTAAAATGTTTTTTAAAAAAATTAAAACTGCTTTTGATTCTAGCTGAAATACAACAAATAAGACTTTCTCCAGAAGAAAAAATATTATAGGAAATACTGTGAAAAATTCCTTGCTCCGAAATATTTCAAAAAGAAAAATCACAGGAGGACAAATCATTTTGACTTCAACTGTATATGATATATGAGATTTTCTTACCCTTTCTTCTCCAGAGGAACAGGAAGAAAAGTGATATTCCCGCTCAGTGTGTGATGGCAGACGAGGAGGTCCTGCCCTTTAAAGAAAACACATTTGACCTAGTGCTCAGCAGCTTGAGGTACCACACCGCCCCAGTGCATCATGGGGAAATTTAGGGATGAGTTCTCATTTACAAATCCTTATTTTTCTCCTCAGTATGCACTGGATCAATGACCTTCCTGGAGCTCTGCGACAGGTATAAGTAGCGCTATATATAATTCATTCATTTTCCTTCGGAGTCTCTATTTCAGGTCACCACAGTGGAATGAACTGCCAACTATTCCGGCATATATTTTAGGCAGCAGATGCCCTTCCAGCCACAACCCAGTACTGGGAAACACCCATACACTCTCTTATTCACACACACACTCATACACTATGCCCAATTTAGTTCATCCAATTCACCAATACCGCATGTCTTTGGACTGTGGGGGAAACCGGAGCACTCGGAGGAAACCCACGCCAACACGGGGAGAACATGGAAACTCCACACAGAAATGCCAACTGGCCCAGCAGGGACTCAAACCAGCGACCTTCTTGCTGTGAGGCAACAGTGCTAACCACTAAGCCACCGTGTGCCCGCGCTATAAATCATATGGACAAAATAAAAAGTTGCTCTATTGTTTATCTCGTGGTGAAGCAAAATACATTTTATATTGTTGCATAAGGAACAAATAAACCTGAACAGACTTGTGTTCTGTTGTGTTCAGTTTCACCAGGTGTTGAAGCCGGACGGTGTGTTCATCGGAGCGATGGTCGGCGGTGAGACGCTGTACGAGCTGCGCTGTTCTCTGCAGTTGGCGGAGCTGGAGAGGGAGGGCGGGTTTGCCCCACACATCTCACCCTATACTGCTGTCACTGACCTGGGCAACCTGCTGGGACAGGCCGGATTCAACATGCTCACTGTGGTACACAACTAAAATAAATACATTTAAAGGGGCCCTATTATGCCTTTTTACAAGTAGTCTCTGATGTCCCTAGAGTGTATATGTGAAGTTTCATCTCAAAATACCACATAAGTAATGTTTTATAGACCATTTTGAGGGATGTAAACAAAAACAATGGTCCCAATGTATTTCCTGTTTTACATTTTTAATTTCTAAAGCTTCTGAGAATCCAAAAAGAGCCACATATAGGTAAATAATGTTATGATAGTTGTTTTAACATTAGGTTATGATTGAATTGCCTCTTGTTACAGTTATGAAATAGTTTGATAACAAGCAGGAAATGTTCATGGGCCAAAGACATGACCACATTGAAATGGTCTATAGCTTTCTGAAACTGACCCTTTTAGGCTTTGATCCAAATTGTGTCATTTTGGTGACTGTCGCTTTAAATGAGATTGTGCTCCCAGCCCACATTTCAAATAGGGGCGGAGGTACAAACACGCTATGCATCAACATACAGTGCATCCGGAAAGTATTTATAGTGCTTCACTTTTTCCAATTTTTTTTATGTTACAGCCTTATTCCAAAATGGATTAATTTATTTCCTTAAAATTCTACGCACAATACCCCATAATGACAATGTGAAAAAAGATTTTTTGAAATTGTTGCAAATTTATTAAAAATAAAAAACCTGAAAAATCACATGTACATAAGTATTCACAGCCTTTGCCGTGAAGCTCTAAATTGAGCTCAGGTACATTCTGTTTCCACTGATCATTCTTGAGATGTTTCAGCAGCTTCATTGGAGTTCACCTGTGGTAAATTCAGTTGATTGGACATGATTTGAAAAGGCATACACCTGTCTATATAAGGTCCCAGGGTTGACAGTGCATGTCAAAGCACAAACCAAGTATGAAGACAAAGGAATTGTCTGTAGACCTCCGAGGCACAAGGCTGGGGAAGGTTACAGAAAATTTCTGCTGCTCTGAAAGTACCAATGAGCACAGTGGCCTCCATCATCCATAACTGGAAAATGTTTGGAACCACCAGGACTCTTCCTAGAGCTGGCCGGCCATCTAAGCTGAGTGATCGAGGGAGAAGAGCCTTAGTCAGGGAGGTGATCAATAACCCGATGGTCACTCTGTCTGAGCTCCAGCGTTCTTCTATGGAGAGAGGAGAACCTTACAGAAGGACAACCAGAGTGACCAGACGGAAGCCACTCCTTAGTAAAGCAGGCACATAGCAGCCCGCCTGGAATTTGCCAAAAGGCATCTGAAACAAAATTCTCTGGTCTGATGAGAATAAAAATTGAACTCTTTGGAGTGAATGTCAGGAGTTACGTTTGGAGAAAACCAGGCACCACTCATCACCAGGCTAATACCATCCCTACAGTGAAGCATGGTGATGGCAGCATCATGCTGTGGGGATGTTTTTTAGCAGCAGGAACTGGAAGACTAGTCAGGATAGAGGGAAAGATGAATGCAGCAATGTACAGAGACATCCTAAATGAAAACCTGTTCAGAGTGCTCTTGACCTCAGACTGGGGAGACGGTTCATCTTCCAGCATGACAGTGACCCAAAGCACACCGCCAAAATATCAATGGAGTGGCTTCACAACAACTCGGTGAATGTCCTTGAGTGGCCCAGCCAGAGCCCAGACCAAAATCCTATTGAACATCTCTGGAGAGATCAGAAAATGGCTGTAAACCGCCGCTTCCCATCCAACCTGATAGAGCTTGAGAGGTACTGCAAAGAGGAATGGGCAAAAATTCCCAAAGACAGGTGTGCCAAGCTTGTGGCATCAAATTCAAAAAGACTTGAGGCTGTAACATAAAAAAATGTGGAAAAAGTGAAGCGCTATGAATACTTTCCGGATGCACCGTAGCGGCAGATTTAGACACTGCATTTTAAAGGATTTTGTCTGCTTCGTGTGATTATATTGAGGCTCATTGTTGTGTTGAAGGACATTGATGAAGTTCAGATCCATTATCCCGGTATGCTGGAGGTCATGAGGGATTTACAAGGTAAACTCTGTGTTGATGTATCATGTTATAAAATGGAAGGAAAGTTTGTTTACAGTTTGTTCCTGTTCTTCAGGTATGGGTGAGAGCAACTGCGCATGGAATAGAAAGTCACTCCTGCAAAGAGACACCATACTGGCGGCGGCTGCTATTTATAAAGGTGAGATTTATCTGGAAGCGCACCATTTGGTATATATAAATATATATAAATAAATAAATGTATACATATAAATTTGGTGTATATAAATATTGAGAATTTTGATATTGAGAAAAATAACCTTTAAAGTTGTGCAAATTAAGCTCTTAGCAATGCATATTACTAATCAAAAATTTACAAATCGAAAATTTGATCTTTAGTTAATATTCAAAAGATTTTGGCATGAAAGAAACATTTTGACCCATACGATAAATGTTTGGCTATTACCAAAAATATTCCAGTGCAACTTAAGACTGGTTTTGTTGTCCAAGTCACATATATTTATTCATTATTAAACAGTATATACAATAATAATAGAATGTTTGATGTAAAAAATAAAAATGACATCATTTTAAATGAAGACAAAAGTGGTTTTAAATAATCAAATTAAATCATATTACTTTATTTGTTTCTGACGTGTTTATTTAAGGAATCATATAATCTTGGACAACATAAATGCACTGTATGGGTATTTTAAGTGTGATTTATAGGCAGAGAAAATTAATAGTGATTAATAAAATCTGAGTGAGGAGATTTGCAGTGATAAGCAATTGGGCTGTTTGCACCAGACGAAACACGCCAGAAATTTAAATACAGCCATTCAGAAGCACAGAATAGTGCACTTACTGTACTCCAACGAAATGTTAAGGTTTATAATCTAATTAATACATATTAAACCTCTTTAACATTATTAAATCACTGATATGTGTTGGCTTGCACTGAGTCACAGTTCTAAAGTTCAATTTCAAATGGTTTATTTTATTTTCAAGATCTGAGGTGAACTATCTGCTGCTGCTTTCAGTAGTATGGCAATAAATGTCACGTAACATGGCATTCAAACTCACCTTATTAGCATTTAACACTAAATAAAGCACATGAGGTGTACCTGAGGTGATCATGTCATCAAGTTTTCTGTTGTTCAGCTGCAAGAAATAGAAGCCCTTTCTAAAATATAATTTTCAGGTGTTGGTTGGGACAAAAACTTCTTTTAATATGGAAAATATTCCTTCAGTCGCATAGCGTTGCTTTTATTTAGAACACGACTTAAATCAGCCTTTAGGCTCGATAGTCAGGCACACTCCTGTTGGTCCTCAATCTGGCAACCTGCGCTTACGTGTGTTTTGATCCAGGAATGCAATACCTAGTTCAACCACTGGGTGTTAAACGTACATACTGTACCTTTTAATATCACTTTTTTTTGCTGAAGCTTAAACCCGTAAAATATTCCCATGTAACGTAAAATAGATTATGTGGTCCAGTGTAATTTACTTATTATTGAACAGTATATACAATAATAATAGAATTGTTTTGATGTAAAAAATAAAAATTACATTATTTTAAATTAAGAAAGGTGGGTTTAAATATTAAGCATGTAATAATCAAGTGAAATCATATTACTTTATTTGTTTCTTATGTTGATTATGGAATTTAATTATTTTAATAAAACAAATTTTTTTAAATTCTTTTTGAAATATTTCCCAAATGATGTTTACCAGAGCAAGGCATTTTTCACAGTATTTCCTATAATATTTTTTCTTCTGGAGAAAGTCTGATTTGTTTTATTTTGGCTAGAAATTTTTTAAAAACCATTTTAAGGTCAATATTATTAGCACCCTTAAGCAATATTTTTTTTCAATTGTCTACAGAACAAACCATCATTATACAATGACTTGCCTAATTATCCTAACTTGCCTAATTAACCTAGTTAAGCCTTTAAATGTCACTTTAAGCTGAATACTAGTATCCTGAAAAATATCTAGTGAAATATTATGTACTGTCATCATGGCAAAGATAGAAGAAATTAGTTATTAGAAATGAGTTATTAAAACTATTATGCTTAGAAATGTGTTGAAAAAAAATTCTTTCCGTTAAACTATATTATATATATTTATTATATTCTGTTATAAAAATATACAGGAGGGCTAATAATTCAGGAGGGCGAATAATTCTGACGTCAACTGTATATATATATATAT